>JAODKF010000046.1:4932697-4957506 GCA_026779585.1 Mormyrus proboscirostris | reverse complement strand
CACAAACCCCCCCCCCCCACAAATGGCCCCTTCACCATCATTGATGATTTCTGTACATGGCAGCTCTTGCCACCTGTATTTTGATGGGCCGTATCTTCCAGGAGTGCTACTTGATTGCCTTCTCCGGAGGTGCTAGGCAAACACTGACATTTCCCTCAACACTGACATTTTTCTCTCCTTCTCATTTCCCGCTGGGAAAATTACCGTAAAATTACTGTAAAGTACTTTGTGAGTGTGCTATCCTTAGTTAGATTAGGTTTTACAAACTACTTTAAAAATGAAAGGCTCCTCTGTTCGGCTAAATAGTTCAGTTCTTCTTGTGCTTTCACTGGTTTGTTTCCTTGATTGAAAGACTCATCCAGCTGTTTCACATTAACATTAGTGACATATGTATGATTATAGGAGACTGACCAATCAGCACACAGCAAGAACTCAGTGCTTAAGTGAAGTCCAGGTCCTTTTAATTGAAATGGTGGTTTATAAAACCTGTCCTAGCTCAGAATGTTCTGTCTGACACGGATACCTCACACAACCCTGACCAGAATAAGTCCTCAGAAAATGGATGGATGGATGGATGGATGGATGGATGAAACCCATAAATTTACTAAGTGAATTTTTTTGTAATGAAAATTTCAATAAACTGAATATGAATGCTAATATTTTTCATTAGTACAGTAGGTTTATCTCCATTCATGTACAAATAATGGGCCTCATTCATCAACTGTTCTTACGAACAGATTTGTTCTTAAACCCCACATACGCACTTTTTTATAAAGATTCTGACATTCACCAATGTTTTCTTATCTTTTTTTTTTAAAAAAAATGTTTTCTTATCTGAATTTGTTCTTAACTAAGAACAGAATCTATGCACACTCAAGACCATTCGAGACACATTTGAATAATGATAGTTTGTTCAAAATAATCAGTTTTAGCAGTTTTGTTCATTCTATAGTTCATAAAATTATAGCATTTGAATAATTTATAAAAGGTAAACACTGTACTGGCACGCGCTGTCAGTTACGAAGACGTGGGATTCACCATACTTAAAAACAAAGGTGCGAACAATTCTGCTACTTAAGAACATGTCATGAATCCGACGTAGGTTGTTCTTAAATTTCGTAGGAACAAATTTAAGAGAATTCTTAAGAAAATATTGGTGAATGAGGCCCAATGTTCTTTAAATGTGTTGTGTCTCTGTTTAATTCTCTCAGCATCTGTCAGACAGGTGTAATTTTCTCACTGAAAGGAGAACATTAAGCTAATTGACAGCTTCAGCATATATCATTTCCTTTACCCTGCTTTCGTTGCCATGAGAACCACAGCCCCTCTTGAGAGCCCAAAATCAGCCGTTTAGTTTTGCATTCTTCCAACTGTGTTTTATTTGCTTGTTTTTTGTTTGGGAGGGGGGGTATTTTGTAATGCCTCTCTGGGAAATCTTTTCAAAGCTTACTGTAGGTTGTTTAAGGACTAACAAAACATTTCAGGACATTTCAAAGTGTACTGGTCCTGCTTATTTATTAGTGGAAAATCTGAAGAAGTCTTGTATCTTATATCCTCTTCAAAGAGGGAGGAGCAGCCATCTCCATGGCCAAGATGTTTTAATCTGCTCCTCACATGACTAGACGAACATCTGACCCACAATATCTGTCACAATAACTGACCCTGAACAGCTCAGAGAGCCACGTGACTGTGCATGGCCAGGATGAATGTGTATGAGCCCAGTCACTGCTGCCGTCTTTATCTGGATGAACAGATTTTATTTTTAACATCACAAATTACAGATGGTAGTCCTGTACATGGACCAGAACAAAAACATTTATCCTTGTAATGTTGTCTCTAGATGTTATGTTAAGCTTCTTTGGGTGTAGCCTTACTGGCAAAGAAACTATATAAAAAGAAATGGAAGTGAAATTGAATTGATTTGCCCAGTGAAGGACAAAGAAATTAAACCATAAATAATAAACCAAATGAAATCACAACCAAGGTCAGTGCAGTCAGAAACCAGATCTCCGTCATCGTGTTCATCACCCTGTTACAGAGAGTGGGCCCAACTGAGGTGTCCAAGAGGAATGAGGGAGTGACTTGCTGGCCAAATCCCTTCCATAGCTCAGTTGCTACTCTGTCCTCTATAAGTCAGTTATTTATGTCACTTAACTAAAGTAAAAATATTTTTTAGTAGGTGTTGGTAGATTAATATCCATTTTCACCATATTCTGCCATTGGGCAACCCTCAATAAATAACTGAACATATTTAGCACTTAATTGGATACATCTGTTATCAGGGTGCAGAAAATGAGGATATACACAAGTGTGAAATTTCACAGAATGCCTCCTTATGAAGTATGAAGAGGTAAATCCACAGAAAGTCACACAATTGCAAGTCAATCACGTAGCTGGTCAGTACAGTGGATCTTACAAGGTAGCGGTGTCCGATTCTGGGGGTTTGCAGAGGTGAACAGAACCATGTGACCAGGGCATCGGTGGACAGAATGGCAACTTTAGAGGTGAAGAGACCAGACCTGACTCCAGACCTGAAAAAACAGAAATATAGATGCTACGGTCTATATTTATAATACCAATAAGAGATGGATTAAATTGATTAAATGACAAAGACAACACAAATGGACAAAGCTTTAAATCTGATAGCATCACATCCTGTCAACAGTAAATTATTATGAGTTGAATGTATTGTAGATCTGGATACATATGTCACGTGAATAGCTTACAGTATACTCGTTGCATTAATGATAGGGTAACGGTGTCATTTAATTTCACAGATCGATGCCTTTCCCACCCTCAAAACACTTCCTTCATTCTCATTTCAGTAGTTACAGTTATTGGGAACAACACTTGCATTATATAATATTCTCGTTTCAAGTGGCCCAGCTTCGCATGCACTTTAAACACCTGGCCGCACTGAGGAGATGTTAAATGCAAATGGAGATTTCTGGGAAAGCAGAAAAATAAACGAGGTGATTAGCTTGGTTAAACACTGGTCCGCGTGACTGCCGCGACAGGCCTGAACGCAGCACCTTTGTTTGCAGGAAATGGAAGCCCCGCGTCCGGCTTTCGCAGACTTCTGAAAGAAAACATTTCACCTTCACAAAATCTGCAGTGGCTGCAGAGTCAGGCTGTGAGGAAACCTATGACCAAACACGGCCAGAGATCTTGTCTGTCAAAGAGCATGAGGCACTGAAGCTGCACACTGTTGCTGTGCTAGCACAGTCTAAATGTCATGCATCCTGGACCATAAGGCTGCCAAAGATCGAGGTGGTTATTTCACTTGCTTAGTAGCCAGTTGTATCCAAAGCAACATCTAATTGGCGTCCTTGCTCAAGGGTCCAGTGGTAAAATTTCTCTCCTGATCATGGGACTTGAACCAGCAACCTTCCGATCATGAGCACAGCAGCCTGATCTGCTGAACCACATACTGCCTTGGGGGTATATAGTTAGGCAGTTAGTAGTATCATTACCTCAAAAATGAACAACTCCTCAGAAACACACTTTGCAAAATTCCAATACGACTCATTCAAGTTGCTAGGATCACTGCCCGTCCTACCTCCCCTTTGTGTCTCTTCCCTGTTTGGCCAGCAGGCGTCACTGGTCTTCTTGCTTTTCCCCTCCCTGTCTAGTAGCCCTTCAGCCCTAGTGTGTCCTTTCTGTACCCCACACTGCCGCATAGCACACTGGGCTGATCTGGTAGTTCTGAGACTATGATCCTCATCTTATGGGTTCAAGACTGGCTAGAGACCAGTGTCACTGATTTAATTTGTTTACTGGTTTTCTGTTTTCCCTGGTGTTTATGATTTTGCCCTGGTGTTTTGTTTTGCCTTGCTTGTGTCCAGTTTGATTTTGTTTTTACCTCTTAGTCTTCCCTAAGTGTAGCCTGCCCTCTGTGTTAATGCTTTACAGTTTTGGTGATTATTGTAGTTCCCTAGTACTCTGCTCGTTTAGTGTAAGTCACTCCACCTGTTGCTTGTTGCTCTGTGTCTCTGTCTATTGATTGTTTTGGTGATGTTCCACACCTGCTCCCTTGTTAACCCGATTCTGTGTGTATTTAAATGCCTTCCTCACTCGGTCCCTTCGTCAGTCATTCTGCATGTATTACTGTGTGTAGATACTTTGCCTGGTTTTGTTCTCTTTGTTGCCTCAGTGTATTTATTTTGTGGTTCTTTTAGTCAATTCTTGTTTTTTTTCTGACCCCTTGTGGTCCTTTGTTTTTGTGTTTTTCCCCATTGTGTTTAAGTTGTGTCTCAGAAACCCGCTCTGTGGCTCTTCACCTTTTTTCCCATCTGCACCAAGCTGCGGCGTAAAAAGGGTGACCTCAAGTGAACGAAAGAATTGACGTTTTGGAGGAAAATTATTTGTCCCAAGAGAAAACTGGGATTGAGACTTTGAAGAAGTTTACAAAACTTTAAACAAATGTCTGTTTGACCAGATTTTCCAGTGTTCTGTAAATTATTGTGGGCTCGTACACAAGAAGGGAAAAATCAGTATCCTGCTTAACCTGAATGTTTTAACTTGAATGAAAATGGAAGCAGATAACATGGCAGCTTACTTTACAGGTAGCGTGGCAGCTTGCTTTGCAACCTTACAACCTAACAACTTCCAGTCTCAGGAGAAGGTCTATAGTGTGCTGCTATGTTAGCAGTTGCTGTCCAACCCATTTGCTTACAGTAAATTATACAGAATCACCGTAAGGCAATTGACAAGAGTATGTGGCACTACATTATAACATCATTTATAGGAAATGATGCATGTAAAAGATTAAAGCAAAGAGGGAAAGACAGAATACTAGAAGACAATGGGGCCTGCTAACGTTATAGAAATGAGAGGGAAAGTGTCTGTTTTAATACAAACAAGGTGTAAACTGTGCATCACTGAGGCAAGTAATTGATCATTTGTATTATTAATATCAATTATTTATATTATAGGTCAGGATTAATAAAACATTTCTTTACATTGGCATGGGTTTAGGGTATACGTCACTAAAAGGTAGTAGCACAAATCCATAAAAAAAATTCCATCAATACTCAAATTTAACCAGTATTTATGTACTAGAAAACTGGCCAGACCTGCAGCCCCCCCCCCCCTCACAGAATTTCCGATGTCCTTATTTTCTTTTATCTCCTATATACCCAGACTGGTCTGTGCTCTGTGTATTTTTAATTTGCAGTCTCCACGCGGGGGAATCGTCTGCCCAGATTCCAAGAGACACATTTGGGGTCCACCTGCATTTCCCCATTATCTCATGGCCAACAATTTTAGCATCCAGGATGCCAAGATCAACAGAGGAGCAGACAGAACGCAGAGTATTTGTTCTGGACCTAAGGCAAGGCTCCAGGCCAGATATGCGGAGCTATGTTCTAATACCTATTATGAAGTATAATAGTTGGATATTTTGACAGGAATTATCTGGTTATGACACATTAACAAGGAGTCAGCGCTGCCTCTGTAATGTCAAAATTTGAATGTGTTTTCCTAATGAAGATGTCGACTTCTCACCAGGAAATTCCTTCCAGATGTCAAGTTCCTTTTCATCATCAGATTCACGCAGCAGCCTAATTCCTTCATATCAAGTGGGACCTATCAATTTAGGAACAAGAATCCCAGCTATCCATCCCGGTGCTTGGTGAGCCATACCGATCCGTGGGATTGACAGGCCCACAACTGGCACGCTGTCGTCTTCTAAGCACTTGTTTGGCCCAGAACTCCAAAAGCCCATATGGGACGTAGAATGAGAAAAAGACAGTTTTCATTTGACTGACATCTCACTGATATCTGGGCTTTAGGCCGCGGGTGGAAATAGGGCATCAAACTGAAAATATTATCTTCTTTTGACGGAATTTAACTGTTAAATAACTGGCAGGGGAGGTGGCTTCTGACTGAGGGTCTCCTGTGGATTAGTAAATAATTATCTAAAGCTTTGAAATGTAAAAACCTTTAGTTGAAAAACACACTCAGTGGCCACTTTATCAGGTACACCTGCTTGTTAATGCAAACATCCTGCTCCTCCAAACAACGAATCGTGTGACTGCAACTGAATAAATACAGCAGACAGCATGTGCCGTGGGGGGGTTCAGTTACCGTTTGGCTAAGCACTGGAATAGCCAAGACATATGTTCTAAGTGATTTTAAATGTGCTGTGATTGCTGGTGCCAGACGTGGCGGTTCCAACCTATAAGAAACAGGAACCCTGCTGGGGATTTTCATGCATGACAAGTTTACGGAGAACGGTGAAATCAGCTCAAAACTCATGGGCTGGCGGACAGAGACAGCTTTTTAGGTGGAAGGCCGTAAGTGCATAATATCTGTACTGGTGTGCAGAGAGGCTGCAGTAAACCCGCAACGCGTCAACACTCAAAGTGGTTCCTGAGACAAATGGGGTACTATACATAGGGAGACCCAATTTAGTGACCCCTGACTGTACATCTGGAGGTCACCCTTCAAAACCATAGATCACACAGCTAAAGTGCATTCTGCCCAAGTTACGATGGCTGTCTTGAGGGAAAATGATGTCATTGTGCCACCATGACAAAATTATTCTTGGAATATGAGTTCAGAGCAACTCCTGTTCATGACACAGGCGCTAACAACACACTGACCCTGGTTTCCCCCGACCTGCGTACCCATACTTAGGAAGTCAAAGAGTAATAACATGTTTTTTCCCCAGAATGCACCTGTCATCCCCACACATGTCTAGGATTTAGAATTATGGGAAAAAAGTTCTAAAGCAAACACCTTAAATACTCATCATGTTTTTGTCGCCCACGCTAAACACTGTGGTTCCTGGCTCTATAGGCAATTAGTGTTAGGTTAGTTGTGGGGGTGGGGGGGTTGTTGGGGAGTACAGGAAGAGGAAAGAAATAGTTTTGAGTTTGTATTGAAGGGATATGATATTAATTTACTAGGGTCTAAATGCAGCGGAACATATGCTTTGCATAAAGATACTGACTGGCCGGATATTATTTAACAGTAACCTAAGAAATCAAACCTTCTGTTACTGCTCATTTACATGTGATTTATCTGGTAGGATTTGACTATGTGGAGAATGAGACAGATTGCATTACAGATTGGGCAGTTCAAAATGTTTGGACTACTTTAGGTATGTAAAAAGCTCACTCTTTAGTCCTTTATACGCAATTTAGTTGGCAAAAGTCTTGTGCTTTTTATCCAAATCTTTAAAAAAAGGAATCCCTTTTTCACATTTAAGACATTTGGGCAATTGACTTTATTTCCATATGGAGTAAGATTTAAGGCAATAGAGTAAATAATTGTAAGAATTAAAATAATTCAAATAATACTTCAACTAGCTATAACTTATATCCAAAACACTGAGAGTGTTGTGCTATAAATGATTTTGCCCATATCATTTCAAAGTCTGAAGCAACACCATTCAACTGAGATGAGGTAAAATTAAGGTCAGTTTAATGTTTTTGAATTGAGAAAGTTGGGGAATGGAAAAAAAAAACAGCCATCAAACAATGAATCATGATGTGCGATTTGTGGTTTTCCATTACAGAGATGCTATCATTAGGCATTAACAGCAGAGTAAAGTTGTCTATTCATTTCATGATCGTATATTGATCCGAGAATCTGGCTTTGATGGTCCCAGTAGTTATGGTCAGACAATGTTGTGACACATTCACCTTTATTAAGCAAATGCTGACCACTTTAAAGCTTGTAAGTAAACCCAGTGCTGGTCTTGCACAACTTCAACTTAAATGAATAATTTTGCATTTTAAATAAATCAGAAAGTGATAGACTGAGGCATTGTGAGGTGCAGTGTAAAATTAAAATTCAGTAGCACCTGAGAAGCTCCTCTGTTACACATCAAGGACACATAACGTCAGTGTAGATCTATCATCCTCTGAAACCTACAGCGAGAGACTATTTTCATTTTAAAATGGCACACAGATGGTCTGCCTGGGGATTACAGTCTTCCAAAATAACATATCTACATCTGGTTTCTACCAAGAGATAAACTACAAACAATCCTAAAATTCTCATGCACACATTCAGAATATATTAATCAGCATTTCAACATGCAATATTTCAAAGTTTCCTTGCGTGTATGTTTGGGTTCTGAAGCAATATCGCAAACATGTTTAAGATGTGGAATGGCAGAGATCACAAGCGCGTTCTTTTCACGGGGATGTGTGAGGCAAAGAATGGAGAGTAAATAATGAATCGTAAATGTGTGATGCACTATTCCTTTGTTAAATTCCTAAAATAATCTTGCGTGTACAGCTGAAATAAAACACAACTTCTGCTCCTCTCTGAACCAATCATGGTGGAAGCTGAGGACAGTACAACCTCCCAAAACAACCTTCCTTATTCCTTATTCCATTGAGGTCTTGGAAATACAATCACAACTCATTTATTGCATTTAAAACACATAATTATGTAGCTAAAAACAAGTATGGCAAGCAATCGAAAGTCTAAGGACTGAACAAAAAAAAAATCAGAAACTAAATGAAGAAAATAAAAAAGATTTTTTTTAAAATGTACTGGCTTCTACCTGTTTCTCTCAGTATCTGTGAATCAGATGCATAATAATGGTATAATAAGCAGGATTCAAAAAGTGATTTTCTTGAGGAAATTAATGATTTTCTGTTCTGAATTTAAGATAAGTAATAATCTCATAAAAATGAGTCGGATTAAATGTAATAAATATCAAACACTAACACTGGAGAAAGGACACTTTATTGGTTTTTGAAGAGTAATTTTTGTTATTGAATTTTTTGAGTCAACATTTATTTCCTGCAACAAATCAAAAGTGTTTTAGGACCTTATATTGTAATATATTTAGAAACTTTCCCCTGTTTTTAATTATTTTTATATCCAGTGTTACTAGCACAGAACTCACCCTGCCTGTCTTTGAACACTGAATTAAAGGTTTTAATGTACCTACAGTCCCAAAGTGCTTTGTAATGTAACATTCACAGAAAGTAATTAAGGCCTTTCTGTGCTAAATCGCACAGCGGTACCTTTGACAAGGTCAATGCACTCCAAATATTATTTGTCTAAAACAGAGGTGCTGAATTTAAAAAAGCATCAAAAAGATAAAATATATCATTTGCAGTCATTTTAAGAACCCTTCTGTGGGCTTTTCGTTTTTATAAATACAAAATATCAGAGGGGAGTGTAGAAAGCTCTGTGGGAAGGCTGAGAAGGGTTGGGTGCAGGCTCACTGCTCTCAGTGATGACAAAAATGGTACCTTTGCCCCTTTGCACGTTAAACGGGAATGGAATCTGCACGCAGGGCTCCTTTGAAAAGCATTTCTGTGCACCTGTGCTGGCCAGACACTTATCCTGCCAGAAATGTGACATTTATACAGATGTGAAGCATATAAAATAAAAATAAAAGAAAGCAATGGAAAAAACCTCCTCCATATCAAAGGACAGCCTCACAGATCGTTGCTGGGCTCTGACGCAGTGCATAATTGCCACTGTATTTCAATCATTGGAATTTATTTGAACAAAACATACCTTTGTCATTATCAGCAATTTGCATTTTGAGCAAATGATTTTTAGTTTTAGATCTGGTTAAAGAATGATATTGTATTTACGTATTGTTTACAACATTAAAAAAATTCACAAAACGAATTGAAGGCTCTAATCCAAGTAGTATAGGCATTTTGACTGATGCGAACTGCAATAAATTTTTAACATGCAGCCTGGTGAACTTTTGGCTTAATCATGTTTTCCTTTGCTAAAGCTGTTCTTCTGAGTTTTACCGTTTCAGAGACATTAGCTTAACATTAGGTGAGCGGTTTATCTTGGCAACAGCGGAACCGATTTAAGCTCTTATGAGCAGAGTGTGAGGCGGAGCTGGTCGTAAAGGACAAGCCATCAAAAACAAATGGAAAAAAGATGATGGTGGCAACTGTTATTACACACTAGTGTCAGAAAAGGTTTTCCACTTATTAAAAAAGACTATATGAATATTATGAAAGTCTAATTATTTCTAATCTAATTAATATTAATGAACATTTGCTTACTTGTAAATGTTTAGCTAATGTATCTATTTATTTTCATACAAAGTATACAGTAAAATTGCAGAATATAAATTATCTAGGAGAAATAGTAAATATATATTACATTGGGAAAAATGACTGAAATGAATTGAAAATAATTTTGCCTGCCAGTAAACAGCCCTCTTAACCTGTACTGGATGAACGGCTAGATGGTGGATGGATGGAAGTGATTCATTGAATACTTACTTGCATTCCAATATTTTCATTTCTCTCAGTTTAACCTTCGTCCTGTGTTAGCTTTCTGTACCGCATCTCTTATGTTTGACGGGTTGGTCCTGACCCATGTCTTAAATCAGTCATAAAATACCCTTAAACAATTATTTATCATCCAATTTGTTTCTTACCTCTTGGTTACCTTGTTAGGCTTCCTTATCCATGAAAAGTTTGTTTTTAATATTTTATTCTTTTGACAACATACCTTTTGTTGAATAAGTCTGAAGTGAATGAAATAAATAAACTGAATTGGTCTTATCTTGCCTTACATGTCTGGGCATGCTTTGCCTAGTGATTTTTTCATATATTAGTTTTTTGAAAATAGATTTTCATGATGCGGTACACAAATTTATGTGGTGCTTTTATGCATTTTAAACTTAAAAAGTGGTCGGGTTGACCCCAACACCAGCGCTGTTTTAGTGTTGACCAGAGCATTTATACCGTAATTTCCGGACTATAAGGCGCACCTGAATATAAGCCGCACCAGCTAAATTTGGGGAAAAATACAGATTGTTCCATATATAAGCCGCACCCAACTATAAGCCACAGGTGTTTTAATGTTTAATTACCGTACTGTATATAAGGGTTCCTGCTACCACGGAGGAGATTGTTGGGACAGAGATGACTGCTTGGGAATGCAAAGCGTCCCATTTATTAACAAATCTTTACCAGAAAACAAATCTTTATTTATTTACAAATACTACACCAGAAAAGTCAGTCATTAATCCTCGTGTCATTGTCTTCCTCCTGCGTACTAAAACCATCGAAGTCCTTTTCCTAGATAGTCCGCGCTTCCTAGATAGTGCGCCCCTGGCAACCGTTAGCAGTAAAAAAGATAGATAAGCCGCACCGTTGTATAAGCCGCAGGGTCCAAAGCAAGTGAAAATAGTAGCGGCTTATAGTCCGGAAATTATGGTAATTTAGTGATTTTTTAATTTTTTTTGGTTTAAAAGAGGTTCCAAACAAATTTATGTAGTGCTTTTTTGCATTTAAAACTTACAAATGGGTCGGTGCCAACCCAAACACCATAGTAAAGTTAAGTTGTGGTTAAACAGTTGTGGTAAGAAAATATGGTCGAGGTTGCATTCCATTTTTCATATCTCATGATGAAGTTTTAAACTGATAATTCTTCGTAAGTCGTTACTAAACATCATTTTACGGGTACATTATATGCAAGTACAAAAAACTAGGATGCTGGGAGTACGTGTGCTACGCTGCTGCCTGGCAGGAGTAGCGGCCAGAAGTCGTACTAGGCGGAATTGGCCGGCAGAAAAAAAAAAAATGTTGTGGACAGGAAACGGGAGCCCAATTAACACAATTTGGACTTACGGTCCTCTTCGTTCGTATGTCTGAAAGTTCGTAAGTTGAAAGTTCATAAGTAGAGGAGCGTCTGTTTTTCGTGTTATTTTTCTTCTAAATAGCAGACACTTATACTTTATGTTTTTTTTAAGAAGGCAGGGTCAGACCGTCCCTGGAGCTAATTGGGGTTCAGGTCTTGCTGCAGGGCGCAACAGTGAAGCTACTCTGCTGGTCCTGGGATTTGCACCGGTGACCTTTGAGCTACAGGCACAGTGTCCGTACCCTGGAGTCACAGTCCTGTGAAGGATGTGGTAAAATGGAGGGAGGGGCTGCCCCGTGAGTCGCGATACTGCTTCAAAGCTGGGCTCTACTCTGCATCTGCATGTTCTCATTGTGCTTCCGGCTGCAGTCCGCTCAGGTGCACTGGTATTCCTGAGGCTTCATTAGTGAATCAGCGCATTCCTACGATGGACTTTACTGGAGTGCCATCCCCAGGTGTCCACATCCAGCTCCTCACCACTGAAGTCCTCCTTGAACCTGATGCTGTGGCATGACCCCATAATTCTGGCACAGTTACACGACATGATATATTTTCCTAGCGTACTGTTTGTCCAACTCAAGTGAGAACGGAATGTACTATTCCAGCCCATTATACCTAATAACTGGAGTTATAAATATCGGGGTTATAATTCCATCAGAGTTCACGGTACTGTGTAATTACTGTGATGTTATTCCATAAATACTGTGTATCATACCTGTCATGATATCACTGCATGCCTTTGTGTTGGGTATCTTGTAATTACCAATTACGTAACATGTACTTCCTTACTCAGAAACCAGCTTTACTGATAATCCGCCTGTGGTCTTGAGATACAAGTGTAGAGGTGGTGTTCTGATCTGGGTGCTTAACTTTTTTCTTTTTATAGGGAGAACATTAAAAAAATACAGCATTAATGTACGTGTGACCCAGGAAATCCCCATGACTTTGATCCTAGTGGCCATTGCAGGGTATTGCGTTTGGCTTTGTGTTCAGTTATACAGTACACCTGTATCAGCAGGGTATTGCATTTGGCTTTGTGTTCAGTTATACAGTACACCTGTATCAGCAAGAGGTTTGCCTTAATTAGGCAATTACTCTAAAAAATGGGACGTCCGTGTAGTTTTGACCGTGTAGTACATTAATGCTTTGTTTTGAGGTCCATCAGCACCTGATACTTACCAACCTTTAGGCACCATGGTGGAAAATGCTGGGGCCCGATGAACCGGCTCTGTGGTATCACCTTAACGTTTGACACCTAAGGAACTGAAGGTCCTGAAGACTGACTTCATGCAGGGTCATCAGGCGTCTGCTGATCATAGACAAAATCCTTTTTAGCAGGTGCAGACCCTGAAAAAACTGACTTCTGTTGAAAGCTTAGTACCTTGTGAGAGATGTGTAGAATCTGCCTTTAATTTGGCTGTTTAAATCCAGCTGCATTCTTGCTGGTATGAAACTGTAAGCTATGTAGGAAACAGTTGGATAAAAGTCACTTCTAAGCAACTAAATAACAGAACAAAAGAATACCAGTCCCCTATTGGCAGTAATGGAACGGTCTGCACGTGCAGTTCCAGCCTATTACTGGCTCACGCACTTCAGCTTCAACCATCCGACCGAAGAACAGGTGGCAAATCTGTCCCCTATCAAAGACAGGGAGTATATTCAAAGCTTTTCTGGGTTTGTAAAAACCTCAGTGGTTTCTCAGTTCTAGTGCCAAGTATCTTAGTGAGACAATAAATTATCGGTAAGGATTTTGACAGCGCATAGGGAAATTTAATAAGAGCAATTACATCTTAATAAAATTCCTTCCATTGTCGGCAGGGAACCACATATTTAAATAATTTAAATAAGACCAGACACAAAAACCTTGAGTTTTTTTTCTGTGTTACTGTGATGGCAAATGTGCTCCATTTTTACTGTCTCTCAGGAATAATTCAAAGCATGTCTCCTCCAGGTTGGGTGCCTTTCAAAGTGAACACATTTTCTGAAATATTTTCTGGGTTATACATGAATGTTCAGCTGCCTGGCTGTCTTCCCCTCAGTCATCCACCCTCAATAGAAAAATATGCCGTTTTAGCACACATATTTAGTAAAATGTTTAGAAAAGGATTAGGCGATGCTGTGTTGCTGTTTGTCGATATTGCTAACATTGTTTAATTTGAAAACAACATACATGTTTTGGCTTGTAAATAAGGCAGCAGGAAGGACAGATAATGAACTGCGCTAATCAATCGGTTAGACAGTCACCCATAAAACTATAATTCAGTCCATAGTGTTTGCAA
This sequence comes from Mormyrus proboscirostris, assembly GCA_026779585.1. Lineage (NCBI taxonomy): Eukaryota > Metazoa > Chordata > Actinopteri > Osteoglossiformes > Mormyridae > Mormyrus > Mormyrus proboscirostris. The sequence goes on along the minus strand of JAODKF010000046.1, from coordinate 4,943,635 downwards.
AAAAAAAATTATTGAACTTCTTTTCAAATGGTGTTGTCACATGTAAAATGATGCGCAAATCAAACTCAGTAAAAGTCAAACATGTATTTTTATTCTCCCACACGTGTAACAATGAATGGTTGGGATGACAATAAAGCTGAATGAAAAATGCAATGCAATAACTCAAAGACCCCAAGCGCTAAACATAGAAAGGAGCGTAATATAAAGTCAGATGAGTGAATATCACTCAAACCAATTAGAATTAAATCAAAGACAAACCGTGCAATAGAAACAAAGGGGTGGATTCTCCCACACGTGTAGATACATGTTGTTTTCTCCCAGTGACTTAAGAGTTCATGACATTTATGCTAAATACACATTTTGGGCAGAGAAACGTCAAAATATGGGGGTGGTGCATGTAAAGGACCCTTAAGCGCATTCTGCCATTGACCTAAATGCTTTTAATTGCATTTTTCACTACACGCCATGGGAGGGTGTATTAAGTCACACACCTCTATATGGTCAAATTCAGTTTTGCAGTGTTAAGAAAGCCCAACATTTAACAAAATGAAACTTTTAACATTTATTATACATTTAGAAGTAAATGTTACAATCCAAAATACCTGTGAATAATTCATATAATTGTATATTAATTATGTAACGATAGTATATAGAAATGTTTAAATAAATACAAAAGTAATGAAACATTCATCATGGGGTCTATTCGCCCATCCGGCACTTAAAACGTTACACGCTTGAGTTACACATATCCTCCCCTTAACAGCGCAGTCACGCTGAGAATCGACCCCGATCGAATGTGTTTTGCACTGTGGCAGGGGTGGGGGAAGAGTCTGGCAAAGGCGGGCAAGAGGGTGAGACCCCCTCGGTAATATTTGCCGACCTGGGGAGGGGCCAGTTCTTAGTAAATTGTTGCGAATTTTGGGGGGAGTGTCCTTCTTTCCTTCTTGGTAAATCATGGGCCCAGGCACGGTTGTCCCCTCATCTCCTCCACTACTGACTGCAGCCTCTTATCTTGCCTCTTGAATCAGCTCTTTGGTCTTTGAACACTGAGTGCATGTTCTCCATTTAGGAGTAACAGACATGCAAGAAACTGTAGTTTGAAGATTTTGACATGAATTTTTACAATTTAAGGACATTTTTGATAAATAATGAGTCATTCAATAATGTTAGTGTTTGTGTGATACATTCAATGAAGAACTCATTTGTGGCAAACTCAAAGAAAGCTTAGCTGGACCAAAAACCACATGGTAGACAGGTTGGTTAGATCCTGCATTGAGAATGTGTGATATAGGCCAATTAACTAGTCACAGCGCGGATGTAAATCAGACGTAAAAAAGTATAAATCAGTTGTAAGAAAAAGTGTATCTTAATGTGTATGTCACAATACAGTAGAAGTTCACTTCAATTCTAACATAGACTGGAGCAAATGTTCTTCTTCGAAGTGCATGTAAGTGCAAGTAATTTCCTTGTAATTTTAGGAATTATGCTACTTTCAGGTTCAGGATGCGAAAGGTAATCCTGTAAACTAAGAATGACTGTTGTGAACAAGACCATAAAGCCAGGAATGTGGGATTGTTGTGCTAAATAAATGCTGCATTGCACAGTATCATTCGATAATGCTTTTATTTGTAGTTTTTGAATGGAATGAATTATTGTCTAATTTGTATCTCTTGACTTTTTGTGTGCTAATGCTGAAAGAATAATGATTCCTTCAAATTTTTGAACATCTTTATTTTTGTAAATATGAGAGTTAGTTATAATTCAAAAGCATTCTTTAAATATCTCTCCAGAGTATATTGTTTATGCAAGTGAACGCAGAATCTATGAAGAGAGGATTTGCTCATCAAGATGTTTTTGGTAGAGAACAAATTTGTCAGTCATCTTGAAAAGATCAAAACAGGCAGTACATTTCCTACACACGCACATTCATTTGCACTGCAAGTTATTTCATTTATTTGCAAAGCTTAACTTCGAATGTACAATCAATCACCAAGCATTTGGGTCCAGTTTTGTTCCATTTTTTTAACTCACACTCTTGCATCGATGGCACTGCGGGGGTTAAGGCTGTAACGCACACCAGCAAACCAGGGAAAATTACTATAGGAAACCCTGTTAGATAAGGCACCAAGAGCACAGCTTCCACAGGCAAGACAAAACGGATCAGCAAGGAAATAAAAACATTGTGATCATCACCGCTCATCATTGTTATAATCTCACAGGTTGTCACGCCAATTGGGGGTGCTTGCCCTCATTAGCTGGCAGCAGATGATTTCAATAATGACTCATCAAGCAAGTGAGGCTGGTAGGTTTGCAAAAAAAAAAATAAAAAATCACACGATTGTTTAATCTCCCACTGAAATGTGCAGGTCTTCCCCTGCTGTGCACTGAAAAATATCATGAAAGCAAAGGCAAAAATTTTTCGCTCCACATGCCTGCTGCACATTTTAAACAGTCTTCTTATTGTTGAATGAATACATTTATGCAAATAGTTTTGTGGTCGCTAATGTGCTTTTTAATACAGCCCAGATGTTTCCCATTCTTTCCATGTATATATTGTACGCTTTTCCCTCTCCCAGTGAAAATCCCGATTGAGGGATCGTCAGCCACAATGGCGGTGATGCATCTGAGAGGAATGCTCCTCTCCAATAAGTGGGATGGCTCTCCTGGCGAAATCCTTTGAGGCCACCCTGGGGTCCTGCTGGATAAATCCTGAATGGCAGGAAGAAAAATAATGTATTGGAATTTGAGAGGTAACAGAACAACATGCCGAACAGGTACGTGGAAGCGGAACGAGCAAACTACCAAAGAGGGAGAGGAAACCGTAACCAGGATGACAACCGCAGTACTGGGTAGCATAGTTACGGTATTTCAAAGCATGTTAATTTGGGGCTGGTTAACTAGTGGTCCGGTTAAAGAAGAGCCAGATCATTGAGGGAAGCCACTTAATTTATACAAGAACAGCAGTTTTTGGCATTTTGATCAGAGCAGCAAATTATTACCTCTGTTTGTCCAGTAACTGAACGAGGTCAGAATACGTGCAGCGAACTTAAGGAGCAACTTGAAGCAGCACATAGAAGGTTAGGGCCAAATTCTTCATGGTTTTGTTTCAGCATTGCGAGAGAAATTTTTGCAGAAGTTCCGCAGGGACAGCTCAGGGTCTGATAAGCGCTTGTCCTCTTCTCAGGAAGCACAAACCATTTGCCCCCGATGCTTATCTGATACATTCTCCTTCCTGCTGGCTACCTCAGGCTGACTTTCTTCCAGGGCTCCAAGCCTCAGTACGTCCTCCAGGGGAATGTCAGGAGATACGTCTCAGTTCCATCCTGGAGATACGTCCCGATTGCCTAATGCTTTAACATGCAAGGATCATACTTGAGACTCGGGCCAAGACCTCCCTGATGTTAACCCTTATTCCTAACTGGCCTTAATGCGACATTGTTCCCCATGTTTTTTGTCTGTGATTAAAGTTAATCTGTATTTCTCATAAACTCGACATATTGAGCAGTGTATCAAAATGTCCTTTTCCATGGAAGGATTTAACTAAAAAAAAAAAAAAGAATCATGCCAGTGAATGAAAAAAAAAACAGTATGGCCTTTGACTGAACAATCAGAGAATGAGAGAAGGAAAATATTTCACCGCCAAGGCTGCTGTTCTCTCCCAGTGATGCTTTTTCAGGTTCAGATAACATGCTTCTGCAAAGTGTGGCTGTCTGTGAGCCTACGTCAGTCCACTGAAGCAACCTCGATGCTTAAGAGGTTTGATGTCCATAACATTCTCACTTACTACTCATTGATGCTGGACGTTCTTCTTTGTAATCATTCACAATCAATAGACCACTGTGAGTTTAGAACAGTGTTTCCCAATCCGGTGCTCAGGGACCCACAGACAGTACACGTTTTTGCTCCAACCAGGAGCTGGGAGAGAGTAGAAATGTGGACTGTCTGGCAGGAAGCTGAGAGGGAGCAAAAGCGTGGAACGTCTGTGGGTTCCCGAGGACTTTGTTAGGGAACACTGGTTTGGATAGATTCATATGCTGTTTAGAGTCTAATCTCTCAGTTAAGGAATGAAGCTGTTGCTTATTTATTTTTACTGCCAGAACCGGATCTTCTTTTACTCTTCTCTGGTACCACTATCGATGTCTTAACGTTATTTCCATTATGATGTGTTTCCCCATTATTAAAGTCATGCCTTTATTCAGTTTGTCTCCATTCTACAGTTTGTCCTTAATTTAATTCCAGTTGTTTCAAGTGATACACACTCATCTGACTTTATATCACTTTCCTTTGGTTTAGCCCCTGGGTTTGTTCAGAAGTAAAAATGATGTAATTCTATAGACACAAAAGAGGTGAAAGCAGTGCAGTTAATAGCATGCAGCAACGTTTGGGAAACGTTTCATTGTGAAGCACATATCTGAAACCTCTGGTGGGTGATGTGCTGTGAAATTCAGCCGGCCATGATGTCAGATAATCAGAGCGGTGTTCAGGATTAACGCTAAAAATGCTTACATATTAACAAGTTTGCATATTTTCACAGCATTTCAGTTTAATTACGCATTCGGTCCGTACTTATATAGGTCTTCCAGGACACCCTAATTTAGTCGTAGATCCAGTGTGAGAAGCACATTGAAGCCCGACGGGGACACTAAAGTTTTGGCTGTTCTGCTTTGTTAACACACTTCTTCAGGGTTGCTAAAAAAGCTGATAGCGCTGGAAATGACGACCCCAGGGACATTTCCATGAAAACGCAGCCTTGCGTCCAGCCAGGCATGCCGCTTGCCTTACGCAGGACCCTGGAGTTCTCTGGAGCCTGAGTGGAATGGCGGAGCGGGCTCCCCGAGCGGTTTAGACTCACAGGTCTCATTGAGGCCTTTTCCGAATTCTGTGGCACTCATGAGATCCGGCTGGACGGTGTAGCGCCAGACAACCTTTTGCACCTGGCGGCAGCGTTGGGTGGAGTTCACCTTTGTGAAGAGCGAGCGACAGCCACGTGGTAGGCGGAGCATCTGACTCCTTCAGGGGACAGGGTGGTGGCAGCAGAAATATGGAGAAACATCATAAATGTGATTTATTTATGATTTAATGCGACGGTACCCTAGTGCATGGCAAATCAAGGTCTTTCTTACATAATAAAATTGCCTTAAATTATTGAACTGTTGATTTTCTTCCTGGATTCTAAAAGGTTTTTAAGGCTGATGGCTCCTGGGGGCCTCCTATGATGTCATTGGTCTTTTTTTGTATTATAATATTATTTGTGATAAGTGTATATAATCCATCAGCCCATCCACTTATCCAGTGTTGCAGAAAGCCCAACATGGGAAGTTCGGTAAATGAGTCACATGACGCCCATCCATGGTGATGTGCCAGACACACGCCAAACACAATGTGGGCAGTCGGCTGGCATGGCGGCACTTCCGGGCAGCACGGGGCACATGGCTGGAGCAGCACAGGGCACACAGCTTGGGCAGCACACTGGATAAGATGTCCACACAAAAAAAGCTTTTTATAATATGTTTCTTGTCAGTTTTTTATGTGAATATTTGGATATTCCTTGCACAGAAGGAGGGGGGGAGGTGGTTGGGGTTATATAAAAAAGAATATTCCTTGCACGGCAATGTTAGGAAGTGTAAAATACATGCAATGGAGTGGAATTGAACTGAGCTGAATGTCTGTAGTAGCCAGCATGATCAAGTAGGTAGGAGAGAATCTGGTGAAGCAGCAGTTTCACAGACAAACATGCAGATTATTCACAAAAACATTAAATCTGATCGCTGCTTTTAAATATGTCCTTTAAAACATGCTATAAGTTTTAGCAGAAACTTATTCATAATATAATTTGTGTCCTTAAGCAAGTGTTCATATTATAATCCTGTATAGCTAGAAGTTTTGTAACTGTGCAGAAGAGGTCAAAAGCCAAAAACAATAGGAAATGTTTCTAAGTTCTTACTTCCCTTTAGCTTTCCCATGCCCTGACATGGAGTTCTTTTTGTTTCATCTTTTATATGTTTTTGTTCTGGTCGAAGCTAAATTCAATAAAATATCATAGATGGCAACCCATCCAGGGTGTGGTCTGACCCACAGCCAGTGCATCCTGGGATAGGCTGCAGGTTCGCCCTGGCCCAGCATTAAATAAACATTACAGGTGTATAGATTTTTGCTCAATATTCTTTTAAGGCTAACCATTTTGGCGTTCAAGGCTATACTGCAAACTGCTCTGACAAATGATTATTTAGAGTAGTCAAGAGTGCAGTCTCGACTTTTTCCTCACACGCATTTTCCTAGTGGTGACTGATTACCGACCACCATGCTGCTGTGAAAACAGTTTAGCAAAAGTTTTGATCGATTGTTTTTCAAAATATTCTCCATGAGGAAAGCGTGTCACGATGAGTATCAATCTCCGAGATGGACGTCAGGACAAACCATGGCAGGTGACAAATAACAAGGGGAGAATGTTTGCATCTTGTGCCTGCAAGAAAAGGAACATTCCCACATGTTGGATTCAGAAAGTCAACAAAAGCACGGGGCAGCTCATTTCCCTGTACTTAGGAACTCAATGAGGAGTAGGGGGTGGGGGGGGGGGGGGGTGATGAGGCGGAAAGGACCTTCCCTCAGAGGACTTATCTCGATTGCTTCCTGACAGGAAGTGGCAGCAAACAAATAAATGTCCTTAGGCCTGTGAAAATCAAGCCTGGAGGAAGCCTCCCGTTACGACCAGAGGCATGCCGTCGTTATCAGCACGGGAAGTAAACAGAACAAAAACATCGCTCCAGGCTGTGGGCCGGGGCCCGCCTCGTCTCCATCATCCACGATTGTTACACAATCGTTCATCCATCATTCCATCAAGCTCCTGCTAACATCCCCTTGGGATTCCCTAGATGTGTCAGGCTCTTGACCCCCCGTCTAAGTTCTCCAACTTACCAATAAAGAGGAAATTCCTTTGAGAGGGCTATGCAAACAACTCCATTGCTTTCTGCAGTCTCTGCCTTATCGGTGTAAAAGTTCACTTTCAGAAACGTCCCACACGCGAGACTCTAGCCCTGTGAGGCCTTACTGGCCAGACCATGTTCAAATCTTGACTTTGTCTCTCGCTAATCATGTTCTGTACTCCTAATTGAAGAATAAGTCTGAGAGGCTGTGATGTGATGCATTGTATTAGCCAACCATGTTTCAGTATAGTGTGTTACATAACCTCTTCCTGTAAGAAGTAGAGTAGCACATGTTTAGTTGGTGGCTAAGACTGCTAAGTGAGAGAGTTTGGGATGGTTCAATAGTTTAATGTAGTGAGATTAATAGTCCTGCTGCTCCCTTTTTTCACGGCAGAGGGGCACCACCAGAATGAGGAATGTACATTATTGGGTTTCAATCCCATTTCCTTTGCAAAAATATGACAACCAAAGCTTCTCCTAGAGCCGACACCTTATCATGGTGGAGGGGTTTGCATGTTCCAATGATCCCAGGAGCTAAGTTGCCCAGGGCTTTATGCCCCTGGTAGGGTCACCCAAGGCAAACAGGTCCTAGGTGAGGAACCAGAAGTGTGGCTCATTAGACCCCTTGATGAGAAACAACATGGATTCAGGTTTTCCCTCGCCTGGACGCAGGTCACCGGACCCCCCCCGGACCCAGGCCTGGGGCTGGGGCTTGATGGCGAGCTCCTGGTAGCCAGGCCTGCACCCATGGGGCCTGGTCAGACACAGCCTGAAGAAGGCATGTGGGTCCCCCCTCCAACAGTCAGGTGTAGTGCAAGTTAGGCAGTGGCCAAAGGCGGGGGACATTGGTGGTCTGATCCTCGGCAACAGAAGCTAGCTGTAGGGACATGGAATGTCACCTCTCTGACGGGAAAGGAGCCTTAGCTGGTGCACAAGGTTGTGAGGTTCCGACTAGGTATAGTTGGGCTCACCTCAACACACGGCTTGGGCTCTGAAACCAGTCTCCTCGAGGGGGAAGCAGAGTCTGGGGACTTGGGGGTGGACTCCCCTATCTCTGGGTCAGAGGTCGCTGAGGTGGTTAAAAAGCTCCTCGGTGGCTGGGCCCCAGGGGCGGATGAGATGATGTGGTTCTGTTGGCTCCATTGGACCGTGACCTTCAGCTCTTAATGCAGCAGTTTGCAGCCGAGTGTGAAGCGGAAATACCTCAGGATGGTTCCCGTGCTGGCTGTTTCCGCAGCGCTTCCAGTGGATCCAGCTCCAGCTCTGTATGCCTTCTGCTCCAGCAGCTCTGCTCCCTGTGCATCCTGCTCCAGCTGCGGTTGCACTGCCTGTGGCTCCTGCTACGGCACCACCCACTGCAGTTGCACCGCCCAAGCTCCCGGCTCCATTCGCTACTGCCTCGCCCGCAATCCGGGATCCTGCCTCAGCCCCTGTGGCTCTGGATTCTGCTCTGCCCCTGTGGTTCCTGTGGCACCCCCCCTAGTTCCTGTTCCTGTGGCTCCCCCCATGGTTCCTGTGCCTGTGGCACTGCCCCCAGAGGTTTCTGTGCCGGTGGTTCCTGCAGCGTTGCCCCCTGTGGTTCCTTAAGTGCCTGCAGCTCCACCCCCCGTGGTTTCTCCAGTGCCTACAGCTTCGCCCCCTGTGGTTCCTCCAGTGCCTGCAGCTTCACCCCCCGTGGTTCCTGTGCTCATGCCTGCAGCTTCAACCCCGGAGGTCCCTCTTGTGCCTCCTGCTCCTTTGTCGCCCCCAGAGGTCCCTCCTGCTGCGCCTCCCGCTGCCCCTGCTTCGTCGCCCCCTCGGGTTCCTGTGCCAGCAGTGCCTGAGACACCGTCCGAGGCCCCTGTCCCTTATGAGGTCCCGGACTGCAGAACTGACACTCCTTCCTCCATAATGGAGTCGGAGGAGGAGCTGGAGTGGGACGTCTCAGGGATCTCCCTGACTGCCCTCATACCTCTCCCAGTGACTCCCCCCTATCCTCTTCCTGTGACTCCTCCACAGTCACCCCATGATGGGGTCCCCGCCTCTCGGTCTCCCGAAAAGGGAGGGGACACCTGTGTCGGGGCCGGGTTCCACCCACCCTGCCCCCTGGCTTGCCTGCGGTTCCCCTGACTGCACCTCGGCAGTCGCCTGCGGGTCCCCCGGTTCCTGCTCGGCAGTCGCCTGCGGTCCCCCTGGGTTCAGCTTGGCCGTCGCCTCCGGTTCCACCTCCGGTGCCTTGTCGGCCACCTCCGGTCCCGCCTTCGACACCTTGGTGGTCGACTGTGGGTTCCCTGGCTCCGACTTAGCCGACGGCGGCTGTGCCTTCGACTGCCGCGTCTCCTACTCCCTCCTCCCCTTAGCCTGTGTCCCCTTCGCCTTCCTCCTTGCCTCCTCTGTCATTCCCTCCTGCTCCCTCCTCGCGCTTGCTGAGGGCCTGTCCGGCTTCGACCTCGCGGTCGCCTGCTGCCCCTGCGGCTTCCACCAGTCACCTGCCGGGGTTCCCTCCAGCTTCCTGTTTCCCCCCACCCTTTGCCTCCGTGACTGCCTTTGTGCCTCCTGTGGGTGTGCCCCCTGGTGTTGTCCCGTCGTTGTCTCCCTCCTTCAGTTCTGTGTTCTCATTTTTGGTGCCCCTGTGTCTGTTTGCATTCCCTGTGGTTTGTGGTCTCTTGTCTGAGTTGTTCTTCCTGTGCCTGTTCTGCGTGTCTGTACTGTTACCGGTGCCCTGTTCGTTTTCCAGGTCCTGTGTCCCCAGTCCTCGTCACGTCGGACCGGAGCGGGCGCCTTTGGGGGGGGTTTCTGTCATGCCCTGTTCGTCCGCTCCTCCTGTGTGCCATGCCCCTTCATTAACCCCATGTGAATTCCCCTTGTTCACCAGCTGTTCCTGCTTGTTGTCATTAGTCCAATGTATTTAGTCCGCATTTCAGTTTGTTACCCTAGATGGGTCATAGTAATGTCAGTCTGCGTTTTGCCTGCTCCCTGTGTTGCTGCTACTATTAAACCCTGTGTTTGCCCCAACTCCTGGATCCTGCGACTTTGTCTGCACTCCGGGCGCTGTTGGATGTGACAAGAAGTCACCGTAACTGATTACCATTCAATGCCTTGCTATTACACCCAAAGGCAGGATTATACTCAGGGGTGGGCAGTATTTCTGATACATGTATTTAAAATATGTATTTTAAATAGAAAATATTATTTTGTAATTTATATTTGGCTTACTTCATAAAAATGTCATGTAATTTGTATCGACATACTTTGTATTTTCATATCTTTAAAATCCAAGAAATATTTTCCCCATAAAGTATGCATAATGACGTCATGTGTGCATAACCTTTGTGCTACACAAAGAGGAAATTCAGGAATTTTTTCAGACATTTAATGAATGGTAATTACAGCAAATAGTTAATCACTTATGTTGAACTAAGACAAGCTCCATTCAGGCCTATTCCTGTGTAGAATTTTAAAGGTGTTGCTGAGTGAAATGCTTAAATTGTGTCATTTTTCATTTTAAATGTTTTTATAAATTATTTCCATCTGTGGTGCCAAAAACCTGGACTTTAAGATCAGGCTGTTTCTGTTTGTGTGAGGAACTTGCAGACTTTGGTGCGACTGATTCTGTGTTGTGGGAAACCTTCCTTGCTGACAGTTGTGTTGGTGTTGCCAGTGGATATTATCGAGAGTTGCAGCATGCTGCTTGATGGCAGTTCCATTCTGTACAGGGAACTGAGAAGGATGGTGACGAGGGCTCTGAGGGCAGATAAGGAGGTGTTTGTTAGAGGAATCCATGAGCAAGTGACACACCACCGATGTCTTAGCAACCTGCATCCCACATCAAAGCATTATGCACATCTGAATCTATTCCTTAGAGAGTCGCAATCAGGGTGGGTGATACAGTGGTCCTTATACACCCACTTAAAGGATTATTAGGAACACCATACTAATACGGTGTTTGACCCCCTTTTGCCTTCAGAACTGCTTTAATTCTACGTGGCATTGATTCAACAAGGTGCTGAAAGCATTCTTTAGAAATGTTGGCCCA
>JAODKF010000046.1:4900942-4932597 GCA_026779585.1 Mormyrus proboscirostris | reverse complement strand
GTGATTGGTTGATTAGATAATTGCATTAATGAGAAATTGAACAGGTGTTCCTAATAATCCTTTAGGTGAGTGTAGATGACACTGCAGCTGTGGCCCACTGGACCAGCTACTTTGGAAGCTGTTTAAAATTGATCCTCCAGTGTGTGGCTCAGTGGGCTTAGCCTGTGTACCTGTAATCAGGAGGTTGAAACCCAGCCTCAGCACATCTGCAGGTCCTTGAGCAAGGCCCTTAACTCCCAGCTCCCTGGGTGCTACCATGGGCGACTGCACTTTGCGGCCAACCTTCTCTACAAAGAGCAAGCTGAGGGAGGTATAAATTCCCCCCAGGGGATTAATAAAGTGATAATTATTATTAGGATGTTGGACATCTCTGGGTCCACAGTTCTTGAGGCTGATTAGCTGCGTCTCACTGAGAATCCACAGGTGGTGAACCAGCTGGGGGTTCGGAGGGCCACTGGGATCTGTGTTTTCCAGGCTAAACTTCTCTAGGCTAGTGGTACGGTCCTCCTGGTTTTCCAAGCAATCTTTGTTGGAAAATATAGTACTTGTTTCTGTTTGCAAAGGGGAAAAATGATCGGCTGGATTACAACAACATGAGGGGGATAACACCACCCTCAGTGCCTGGATAACACCACCCTCAGTGCCTGGATAACACCACCCTCAGTGCCAGGTAAGGTCCTTGCAAGGATCATCCTCAGCAGCATCTCTCATCACTTGCTCGCTTATCAGTGACTGTAGCAGCCTGGTTTTACTCATAAGAAGTTGATCATCAACCACATCCTGGCACTGACGGTTTCCTTCAAGCACAAATCTGAATATCAGCAGAGGTTCTCTGCAGCTTTTTTCAGTTTTTATAAAACGCCTTGTCGAGAGATTCACTTACCCCAGAAGCGACATTCATGTCTCTGGTGACTCTTCCTATGAAGTCAGCAGATGGATTGAGTGAGCATAGGGGGTCATGAGGTCGCTGGAAAGGGGTGTGTGATGCTCTCGATATTTTTTTAAGTGGACGAAGGTCCAAGTCTTTAGAGTCCTGGTGCTTCCTGTCTTGCTGTATGGCTATAAGACATGGACATTATAGAGTCATCTGAGATGAAGACTGGACTGCTTTGGTGCTGTGGCTCTTTGGGAAATCCTTGAGTACCTCTGATTTGACTTTGTGTCAAGCAAGCGATTGCTCAGGGAATCCTGAATGAGGCACCTTTACTGCATTGTGAGCGTCAGTTACGACACACTGGCTATGTGGCGTGTTTCCCTGAGGGTGATCCAGCTGGCAGGATCCTCGTTACTGAGGATCCGAGTGACTGGCCCAGGCCAAGGGGACACCCACATAAAAGCATATTGGAGCAGATAGACGGCCAGGGTGGGACTGGACCATGTGTCAGCCTGGGGGGTCGCCAACCAGGATCCCGAGGTGTTTCATCATGTGGTGGGTGCTGCAACGTGGTGTACCAGTGCATGCTCCCCAAGCTGACCTGACCTGGTACCAAAAAAAGAAGCAGTTTTGTCAGTTAAATCACACCAAAAAAGCAAATGTATTAATATATTGCTGTTTTAGATATTATGATGAATGTTGGTGTATGTAAAACTGGTAAATACTTTGGAGCTGTTTAATTTGTGCATGATAGAGAATATTAAATGTATCCAGATTTCAAACTGCTAATATTAAATTCCCAAGAAGAAGTGTCCTTGCACACTTTTGTAACATAATTATTATGATGTTTCATTGGTTGCAGTTAGGAGTTATATTAAAATCTAGTTAATGCATTTACAGTATCTTGTAAAAGATTGGTTATTAGCTATTTTTTCTGTTTACTGGAGCCATTTTACTGGATTTTAATGGTGTGGTAAGAAAGCAAGGCTATATGAAGGATTGCTCTGCGTTTGTTGTTGTTACTATGGCCTTAAACTTTAATTTAGCATGTCCTTTTATTTTTATATTTATGATCATCTGAAATCAACAGATGAATGAGTCACTTCGGCAGTTAACGCGTTCTGCGATGGGGGTGCTGAACATAGATATTATGCAAACTGTGCTGTCGCCTCAGTGATTGTTACATATGGAGCCGGACCTGCACCAGCTCTGTGTGTGAACCACCGAGATCAGAATGGCAAACAGCACCAGATTACACAGGCATCAGGCCCTGGGGGTCCTATTGTGGGTTAGAGGGGTTTTCTTTTTCAGAAAGAACAGGGTCAGGGCAGGGCAATGGTCAACGGTACAAAGAAATTAAAGGAGGATTGCGGGAAATTAAATAAGAAGAGATCTCAGGTTGGCCATTGATCAGCGTCTCGGTTAATGGTGACAAAGCTAAAGGGCAACTCTACAGATCTCAGGACAGCCGTTAGGCAGGGTCCAGTAAAATAGTGACAAAGCTAAAGGACACCTTTACAGATCTCAGGTCAGCCATTGGGCAGGGTCTGGTAATGAGGCTACTGAAAACACCTCGTGCTTGGAATCAAGAGCATCGGTCACCTGACTCTCGCTCCTGTGTGCCAACTTTGACACACAATGTAAAAGTGAACATGATCCATGTCAGCACAGATAAACTAAATGAACACAAGCAGGTCTCTTCCTCTCCATCTAGCTTCAGTCCAGAAGTTCACTCTACTGATGCTATGGGATTCCAGGGACACTTCCCTGGTAAACTGGTACCAGAAAGCTCTGAATCCATTAGAAACTCATCACTGCAGCCTGCTCATGATGTACAGGATGTTACATTATACTATTATATTGTTAGGCTTGAGGCCTTGTGGCCTCATCCACGCAACACTGCCGCCTTTGTGGCTGTCTGCTTTCACTCAGGTTTGTGACCCATCAAACTGAGAGGGATCCTCAAGGGCAGTGATGACAAGATATTGCAAGCATGGTTACAAACACAGATACGCACCTGACCATGATCAACGCCACCTCTTGTGTGATGTCTGTAATCCCCTAGTTTTTCCCCCCACGCAGGAATTTAAGGTCTTCTTTTTCTCTCAATTGAAATCTAAATGAAAGACTTCCGCAATGATCTACATCTCTGTTCCTTAGACTGTGTCTTACTATGCCTCTGGGTGTGTTGTTCCATTTCTAATAAATTATATTTAGTTCTGGATCTTTTTTTTTTTCATGTTCAGGTGCATTTCCTGCCTCTTTTCCGGGTTCCATCTTCTTGTTAAAACACACAGTTCCTCATGATGGTGGAAAAAAAAAATTACAAAAACTGCCATTATGTAGGTCATTGGCCTAAAGCACAGTTATTATAAAGGAAAAAAAAAACAAAATAAAGCTCAGAATAACTTTATTCAGAATAACTTTATTGTCATTGTAACAAGTACAACGAAATTATATGCAGTCCCTGTGTCAGACAAGCTGAAATGTAATGCAAAAAGCTAGAAATAGCCCATAAGATACAAAAACAGTATTTAATAAGTCAGGAATACATGGATTCCTGTGTCTCTCAATGGCAAAAGCAGAGAGCAAAAGTCTTCGTATAATATGGACACAGGAAAGTAAAACAAAAAAAGTAAAAAATATTAAATCAAATATTCCAACTAATGTCAGCATTTAATTTCTGCATAAGATGAGATGGCAGATGAGTGAAAGTATTGATTTTTACCAGTAACACAAGTCATTATGTTTGATGGTTTTGGTAGCTGATGTGACCCAATAACGCACCATCCCTTTAAGATTAAAGACAACGTCAAGATGGCTTCAGCCCATGGTGAGACGTCTGCAAATCTCTATTCCTCTGTGGTATTATTGACCGCCCTCTACTACAGGGCTGTACCACCAACTACAACTAAACAATTCATAGAAAGAACGTTTTTTAAAAATGGTGACATGTCGTTTATCTGCCCAGCCAGTCCTCCTGCATGGTTTTTACAGTGTTTTTATTGCCTGTTATTGCCTGTTAAGTTCAGTTTTACCAAAGCCAGGAAGTTTAACTTCACCAGAACAGCCAAGGTCATGTATAGTTTTTTACATTAATATCTTTAGTTTATTTCCTGGAATAGCATACGATAGTAAATTTAAAAATACATATACAACAATCAAGAAAACATATATGGTGTGTCTAGGTTATGTGCCTCTGTATCCATGAAATCCAGCATTAACAATGAACACACTATAACATTGCATTATTTCCTCTAAAAAGGAAAAAAAAACTCTGTCACTCATAGTACACACAGCTGGACAGCACGGTGGGAGCAGAGAGAAAAGCAGTATAAATGATTTTAGAGCCGTCCTCCTACGTTTGATAGGGCTTTTAATCAAACTGGGACACCAGCTGGGGAAAGTCGCCGTATTTCTGTCTACACAAGGTCACGCTCGTAATGACATTAGAAATGCAAGATAGGTCCAGTCAAAGGCCAGAGTTTTGGAGAGTCACATGACAACTACGATTCACACAGCAGTTTTCATATTGCTGCCAATGGGAGGGGGGGGTTCTGTATTTCTCTGTAGATAGGGTCCCCTGACTGCGCCAGTCCTTATCCATCGATCCCTTGTTCCTTGTGTTACGTGTGAACTGAAGTGTTCTGCACTTTTCACCCAACGGTCCTGGTGATTCAGTGCAGTAGAAATCAGTGCCCCAAATGCTCCACAAACGTGTTTTCTGTTGTGTTTTTACAGTTGTGTGGCAACGATGTTTTGTGTTTTCTCACTAGCACTTTGCATACACTAAGACCCCCCCACCTCACCACACCCCATCCTGCCCCCTGCCTCTCTCATCTCTCCATGCAGTTTTAACAATGTGATAATCCCATAACTAGTGATAAACATCATCAAAATAATTTATATACAAAATGTTTTTTTTTTGTTTATTTATAAAACCATTGATTGGCTTCTAACAAAGTTCACAGTTGTTTGTATTGAAGTTCAAGCCGCTTTTAACAACCGGATTTCACACAAGCAGGCTTTCGCAAAGAAGAGCTTCGCAAAGAAAAGCTTCGCAAAGAAGACCCAGATCTTATACATCTTCCCCAGCTCAAAATTTTTTCCATGGTTTTTCATAACCAGTTGTCAACCCAGAAATGTATCCATTTTTATGCATTCTTAATCCTGTAATCTTTGTTCAGAAATTTGTTGAATTTTTAATTTTCCTGCCTTTTCCTGCCAAATTTCTTCCTGGTTTCAGGAAACCTTCAGCAAAGCTGAATCTCTTTCAGCCTGTAGACTTACCATGCATGGATAAAGAATGTGCAGGAATCGATTTTGGCCCAGGCAAATGTTGAGGCAGATTTCATTTAAATTGGCTTCTAGTGGAAGGACATAAACGGTTTGTCAGCAGCTATGGTCAGATTAAGTAATTCATCTGAAGCTAAGCAGCTTTGGACCTGGTCAGTACTTGGCTGGGAGACCAGCTACATGTAGAAGAGCTGGGTTTCTGCTGGAAGAGGTGTTGGTGTGGCCAGCGGGTTAGATAATCCTGTGATCTGTGTGGATGGCAGTTCGGTGATGGGGACACTGTACTTTAAAGGTAGTACTGTCCTTCAGATGAGATGTAAAATTGAGGCCATAAAAGATCCTTGGGGCAAGTTTTGAAGGAGTAGGCTGGTACCCTGATGTCCTGGCTAAAATTGCTCATTGTGACCCTTTCAAATCTGGCCTATATCTAATCCCCTATATCTAAATGGTTCTCACCTCTAAATCTGTGTGAGTGTACTGGTGCAGAATCGCTGCTGTGGCGTCACCCAGGTGGGCACTGCGCAGTGGTGATGTTGCAGTGGCTCCCTATTGGTTCAGTAAAATGCTATACAAATGTAACATTCATTCATTATCACACAATCCCTCAAACTGTGGGCGGGGAACCTGATCCATGGAGGACTGGTGCAGGTTTTTGGGATGACTTCTCAACCAGCCAATAATAAAACAGTGGTTCTCAACTCCAGTCCTGGGGACCCACTGCTATTGGCTGAAACCTGCACTGGCTCTCCATGGAACAGGTTCCCCGCCCCTGCCTTAAACACAATAAAGTCACAATAACCTTGGCAGAGTTCTGTCATTTCCTAACCTTAAGTTTCCACTGTAAATGCCCACCTAATATGATATAACAACTTTGTGTGTCAGATTCTCCGTAACTGAGCGGGTTTCCTCTGGGCAACCTGATTCCTTCCCTGGTTCCCTTCCCTCATAGTTAGGCAAACTGACATCTCTAAGCTGTCCTGTGAGTGGGGCGTGGTATCTAAGGTGGCTCCTGCTTTTGGACCGACCAACACTTCATATTGGATAAACAGTTACAGAAGTGTGAGGCGTTATTTTGTTGTTATAAGTCAAAAGTCAGCTTTATTGTCAATTCTGCCACATGTACCGAACACACAGAGAATTGAAATTATGTTACTCTCAAACCCTTACAGAAAACGTTAATACAAAAAAATAAACTTTTAAAAATACAAACAAGAAAATATGAATAAACCTTTTAAAAAAATACAATAAGAAAATAAGAATAGTACAATATACAATATACAAGTAAAGACATGGCAGAGAGTGCAAACCAGACATAAAGTGCAAATAGGTCTTGTAAGTATGAGGTAGTTAGCAGACCAATGCTGCACAAAGTGACTGGTGCAGGTCAGTGGCTGTGTGTGTGATAGTGTGTGTGTGTGTGTGTGTGTGTGTATGTCAGAGTTTCAGAGAGTCCTTGGGGCAGAAGAGGGGAGTGGGGGCAGAGCTATAGTGTTGAGCTTCCTAACAGCCTTCCTAATAGCATTATAGTTTTATTAATAAAAAATGTACTGCAAAACTACTTAAATTCTCCATATCACACTGTTCCAGAGCTTGACAGTCACATCTGAATGATGTTACCCTGAGATAAATAACCTAGTGTGACCCAGCTAAAAACTATTTGCAAACAAGGTGACTACCACTGCATTTTAGTGCAAGTCTGACTATGGCAGTGTCCTAATACAGTCTGAGTCATTTTCCTGCTAATGTTCAGGCCTTGTCGAAGAGTATAGTTTTTCTCAAGGTTTCACTCCATCTTTTCCATATAACTTTCCGTATAACTTTTGTATCACTTACAATAAAGGTCACGATTACTGGTCATGTTAATTTCATTTATCTGAATTTTCTTTTGACCCAGTCTGTAGACCAATTTCCTTTACATCCATGAGGCATAAAAATAATCATTCATTGAAGTGGAAAAACCTAAAAACAATGAAGAATTAATCAGTGTTGATTGCAGTTAATAAAATCAGACATGCAGGAACATTTTATATTTTCTCTCGGTTGATATAAGCTCAGGAGTCTGCCCCAGTAACATGAAACTGTAACCTCTACATGAATTTCCAGTTGGACCATACAAGGTTTTTAGCATTTTTGCCATATTAAAAACTCAATTAGAGTGAAGCAGCTTTTACAGGCATATTAAGATGAAATTTCCAGCATATCAAAATTAAGTCTTACAGTATATTGACTCTGGTTACCTTTAAACAGAACTATTACACTGGCGCCCTCTAGAGGAAACTAGGGTTGCGATCGGTGGTCTAGGTTCACTGCAAACCGCGATTATCAAATTATGAAAAGCAAACCTTTAAAAGTTTTTAGTATTCAAACTCACATTTTTAGCAAATTGTTGCATGCCAGTTAAGGGAACAGAGGAAACTGAGACCAAATTTTGTATTCAATGTACATATAACGTAATATATTTTTGTTGCCTAGTCCTTTTAACTTCCAGTTAGTGCATAGACTATTAACTCCAGTCACTTTAAAATAGGGACAGTGGTCTAATACTGAAATATAACAATATTAATTCAAATAATTCAATTGCTGGTAAGTTTTCCATGATTAAATTCATTTAGAACTTTCTTCAGTTTAAATATAGCATTGTTTTTTGTAAAAATGTCCACTTTGATGCTGGGGTTTTCCAGCAGGTACATCTTCAGCTGTAAGCTTATACGCATCACTATATTTCATATGACTTGAAGTCTGGATGCATTATGAAGATGGCCATGTGCCAGTATAATTTCAGTTGTACTCAGGCGCACAGCGAGAAATTCTGCACCCCCTGACCAAATGTCACTTTGCGTTGGCACTTTCACTCAAGAAATATGGGTATATTTTCCAAAGCGGGGGCTGTCCCGATAAAGTGCTGGGCCCCCTGAATCTGCCAGGGTATCCATGCCCTTCAAACGCCCCCAGTTGTACCATGTAACAGAAACATTGATAATATTTTCAGGTTCTCAGATTCAGTATTGACACACATCATTGTCACCGGTATCATGTGAAAAAATGCTGGAACTAGACGCTACATCCTCAATAAAAGAATAAAAGACATAAAAAAAAATATGATTATCATTTGTCATAATCCCAAAAAAAGCACAACCTTCAGGTGTCTTTCATTCACGATAGCTGCAGGAATTAGTCAATTTAGGAGTTAATGTAAATTATAAGCTAATGATACAGGCCATAAATCATTAAGAATACAAAGAGGGCATCAGTAAGAAGGAGGTATAAGCAGATGTAAATAAACACAAAAGTGCTTAAAACACAAGATACTTCAAAATAAACGCGCATTACAAACTAAACATGCGCATACACACGCATGCGTAAAACAAACATTCAGTACAGCGCACACCGTTGGGCTTTTTTTTTGGAAGGCCAGAGGTGTTGTGTTCCCGGCAGGCATGTAAACACTGGCAAGAATTGCAGTCATTTCTGACATACTGTGAGCCAATATTCCAGGTTCTGGGCACAGCTTGTAGTTTAAGAGAAATCCCCGTTTGTATTGAAGCAGTCATGTCATGCCGATAGGGGATTACTGCTCTGTTTGAGCATTCTTATGTCTTTCTTGTACTGTTCCCAAGGATACGGTGCAGGGCTATATGTTAAAGCTCAGAGCAATTGCTTCAACACTGGTTACTCAGACAACAAGAATGGCAATTAGGTGTGGGTCTTGACACAGTGAGTCTAATGAAAGCTCAAGGCTGAGATTTACGAGCGGCTATCCACGATCAGCCCAACAGCTGTAACCGAAGCGGACTTTACCTGCTAATAATGATAACCATAAATCAGGAATTAGGCTTTCAAAGCAGCGGCGTTCATGTCGTGACCAAAAAGCGACGTGTTCCTGGCAGAAGGGCTCATTCCTCTTGGCATTAAATAGCCGCATGAAGTGTCTGATAGTGTGTGAGTGTGTGTGTGTGTGTGTGTGGGTGTGAGAGTGGATGTGCCTTACTTTATGGGGACACAATTTCCCCACAACGTGATGAATACCTGTTTTTTTTCCCCTTATGGGGACCAGTGTGTGCATGTGTATCCGCGTGTGTGTGCATGTGTGTGTGTATGTCTCAGGTCAGCGATAACCCAGAATAAAGCTCAACTTTTGACATTAGCAATATAGCTTTATAGTCAGCTCTGTCTCGTTAGTGTAAAACGCAGCCTCATTTTCGTGATGTTTCATTGGGCCACGTAGCCTGCATGTTGGGGCCATGCAGACTTACAAATTACTCCACAGTAATCATGACACAATTCATACTCTTTCTCTTTTGAGGCGTTATGACCTGAGAACTAGGACAAAACAGGAAACTGTAAGCGAGGCCTTATTTTCATAAAAGCTACTCCTAGACCTGGGCTCTTTGGCTTCAGGACCATGCAGTTCTGCTCACACAGGAAGTGCAAATATTTAGAAGGGCAATTTGCGATTCTGAGGGTACCTGCACATCCATGTCAGCTGGCAATGGGATGTTAAACCTCAAATCACGAGGACCAGGTATTCGCTTGAGTGCTAAAGGGCGCCCAGCTGTTTGACCCTTGAGAGAGGAACTTATTCCGAATTGGTGCAGTAAAATTTTTCTACGGCATGCATGATGTCAAAAACTGCAACCGGCTTTCAGATAAAAGCATCAGCCGTGCAGTCAAATGCGAATGCAGGGGTGGAGGTCGCGTCTCGCGCCGCTTATGCCTGCCCCAGACGAATTCCAGATGTGACAGTTTTGCCTCGAGATGAAAACTCTTCAGGATCTTGATTGCCTTCACGTGGGAGGAATTTGTGTCCCCGGTGATTAGATAGAGACGATCTGTGTTTACAACAACACAGGTAGTAAAGAGCAACTTTTGCCTTCATAATGCAGCCCATTTTTATGCATCAGGATGTGACCACGAAGATGCTGCGAGCTTTTGATGGCAAGTCGCCTCCAGCATACCAAGATGACGACGGTGACCAGTGGAAGGGTGTAGACTTTACTTTTGCATATGTGCGCTATCCTAGTACTCAGTGACTGATTGTGCCACTCCACACATGGCATGATTACATAGATCTTGTCTCCAACTTATTTTACCTCAATCAATGGCATGACCGGATGTCTGTTAACCTTTTTCTTAACTGCAATTTAAACATCTGAACTAGGAGCTGGAGTGAGCACCTAAAGATGGCTTCAACCAATCTGCAACTTTGTAACCATGCGAAGGCTGATGCAAACCAGTTGGACGTCGGTTAATACCGCTCTCCGCTTTCTAAGTCGTGCTGTCCCAGACCGTGTGATCGAGAATCGTGCCCATAATATCCCAGGGGCCACTTTAACAGAGGCCATGAATGCTGAGGGACAAGGAAGCAAAACGAAGAGGCTGATCTCATACACAATGTGGGAGACACGTAGCTCTTTGCGTGTGGAGAGAAGGCGGCTGTACGCAAACACTTTGAATCTTGAGTGACGTCAAGCTGAAATCCAGGTGCTGAGTGCTTCTACAGAGGACGCGGCATCTGCTGAGAGTGGACAGTTTGTGAAATCACCAGGGAAATAGAGTAAACACAATGAAGTCACACACGAAATGCAGGAATGGCTGCTCTGGAGAGACGACCAGCAGGGTCACTGAGAAAAATAAATACAGAGGACAAGTGCATCTTAAATCTTATAGCCCCAAGTACGGCAAGGACACTGAGTGGCAAATCGTTAAGTGACAGTTATATTCACAAGTGTTATTTATACAATGAACTTTGTCCAATTTGAGAGGGTGATGACAGCTTTCTAAGGAATACACAAAGAAACATATAGAGAGAACTCAAGCACACAGATGTTTGCAGAATATTTATACTTAGTTTTTTCCTGATTCCTCTGGCTTTGTGTAATTTGCTCAGTGTTTCTTGGGGAATTAGGAGAGGTGTTCGTATGATAAACCTCTCGATGAGTGTGACAGTGACATGACCCTGTATTGGCCATTGGAAATGCAATAAATAAAATAATAATAATGATAATTTCTCAAAAGTCTTTTTACAACTTCCACAAAGGACTCATTGTGTTATAAAATGATACATGGACTTAATTTTCTTAACAGCTTTAATTTCTTAATGCTCATTAAGAATCATTCCCTCAATGACGAGTCCATAGCTTCTCTGATGTTAGACCCCAGGGCAGGGTTTTCTACTTCTGCTCATGTAGGGCCAGAATCCAACACAGTTTGCAGGTTTCCTTGCTGAAATACATCTTAATCAGCTAATTACTGAGTTTAGTAGGGGTGTTTGGAGTGGGAAATCTGCAAATTGTGTTGGATTTTGGCTCTCCGGGATCGGAAATAGGGAGCCCTGCTCTATGCAGTGTTTTACACAGCTTTTGGTCCCATGACTGTCTTTCACGTTTCTGCCATAGATTCCCTGGAAGCTCATTCTAGCAGCACTGGTACTGAAGACGGCTCCTCAACAACTGTATGGTTGTTAGGCATTACCTGCCACACTTGGTATGCTGGTTTTGGTCGTAAATGTCTGCAGAATAAAGAGATGTCAAAGTTCATGGGGGAGAGATGAATTCCAGCGGGGATGATGGGGAGTTGCAGAGGGCACACACGTCCGTCATGTCGAGTCCTGTGCAGTTCCCAAGGATCTCAGGAGGGTCACATGACATTTGCCAAGGCAACCCTGTGAGCGGTTTCATGAAAAGTCTGATATGCTAATATATGGTACCATCAAATTATTAATCACATCGCGAAAGGGCCAAGAATCAAGACCCTTATAAGAAAAGCTGTAATAAATGATGAAACTTTGAATCACATAAGGTGCTGTTACAACGCTGACTTATCATAAGAGTGGAAATTTCTGTTATTAACATGAAAGTGCATTTAAGTCCAGGCCAGAGACCGAACACAGTGCATGTATGTCCTGGAAGGATCATGGTTCTTTTGAGGTTCTTTATCATTTTCATAATTAGCAAAGATTTTCATAGAAGGACTCTTTGCTCCATTGGCAGCAGGGCTAATTACATTTTTTAGGTCACCAAACCTGATTTTGGGACAAGGAAGAGATTTCATAATTTTCAAGTATCAGACTTTTTCTAGGATGAAGCACATTAGGGCGAGAGCTATTTTCTTCAGTTTGCAGGAAACACCTATTTTGAAGATGTACTCTGGGAAGAAATGTGCTGGTAAAAATTGTGCGGAGAATTAACTGCTAATTGGACCAGTTTCTCCATGGGAATGAAGCACATATACAAAATGCCACAGACTGACAAAGACAGACAGACATTCCAGTTCAAGGTGATTTTCACTGTCACAAATGCAGTGAAATGTTTTTATACTAGATACTGTACCGGTATGGTGAAGTGGTATAGTGAGTAATACTGTTGTCTCACCTCTCTGGGGTTGTGAGGTCAAATCCCACTTGCATTCAGCTTGTGTGGGATCTCTGCATGCTCTGTGAGTTTCCTCTCACAGTTCAAAGAAATGTCCCCAGTCTCGTGCCCTATACTGCGTGGGATAGTCTATACCCCCCCCGGTGACCTTGTGCTAGATAGTCAATTGGGGGGTGGGTGTTAATAATCTCACTGCTGACACGGCTTGTATTTATAACTCATCATCCTTGCACTTGTAAACCTGCATACTTTGTTGGCTGTTTAAATACCCAATGAATCTTACTTAGCAAACCATGCAGGCTTATTTTCTTCAAAGTCACCTTCAAAGGAGTGATTTAACTCCCAGGCGGGAAGCGCAGATGCCTGCTGGTGTGGCGACCTTTCCGAAGCGTGACTGACACGCCCAGAGCAAATCAAATCACTATGCCCACTGTTAACCATGATAGCCAGGTTCAGTGCCGTCTGTTCATTTTTTTGTTGAATGAAGCTGCATTTTCATACCAGATTTTTCAAAAAAAAACAGTAAGTAGCCCCCTGATTTTGTGACACTTTGTGGCACCTTAACAAAAACATTTCATATAAAATGTATGTTGTTACAAGCAGCCTAAAGGTTGTTTTAAAAGAGAGATAAAAGTTGAAATGAACCCCTGAGAAGGTTTCAGCTGCATTGTCTCAAACAAGCACTAGCTGTAATGTTAACAGTTAAATCTGTTCAGATCTGATCAGACTGATTTCCTTCTCCTCAGTGACGGCTGCTGTTCTTTCTTGCACCCTTCCCTGTTCTTCTCCAAGCCAGCAAAGGGCACCTTTATTCCATCCTCAGCGTCACTGTGACTATTTAACACTGTGACTATTTTCCCAGTGGTAAATCTGGAAAGTAGTCAGCGGTTAACTGGTCAGGACTGGATGTCAAATTCTCACAGTCCAGCTCCCGAAACACATAGACAAAAACTTTCTGCCCCATTACAACAAAGCAGGGAACTGCTGTTACAGAGTCAGGAGACATTTGTACATCGTGAATCACACAGAGGAGGGGCCTTGCTGTGCTTCCTTAATAGGGTTCTCATTCGCACTGCTTACTCACCATCTATCTTTCCTTCACATAATGCCATCCTTTGTGCGCCGAGGCTGACAGTGGTATTTTGACACCCAGAAGATCACGCATTTAATATCAAGAGGTGGACAAGCTCCAGTTCAAAGAGATGGATCTGACAGGAGTTTTTCCTTAACCTCACACTTAGTAATGCGTAAGGTGTGTGTAGGGAGGGCATTTAACTGTGAATGTCCCATAAATAGAGATACTAAGAAGATCCCGCTCCCTTAAGCCAAGCTTGGAATAAGAAGGAATGTGATGTTGTTTTTACAGGTTGCAGGTGTCTTGATCTTTTCTGTAGTGTCTGCATGAACATAAAGGAAGTTTCCATGTTTTTCTGTTTTGTTATTCTAGCATGTTTTTTGTCGATATTGTATATTTTTGAGAGAGCAGGGACAGGCAGTATCACGGGAGCCATTTGGGGTCTCGCTCAAGGACCCACCTGCAAAATGGGATTTGAACTGACACAGGCACAGATGTGAACTTCTCAGAAAACTGTAAAAGGATATTAAAAAAAATCAGACGATTTTGGGCAAAGAATGCTTCAGATTATTTAGGGCGTGCTCCACCAAACTATATGCACACAGCCAGGTATCGCTGTGGAATTAAAAGGTTTTCTGGATTTACCATGGGACATTTTTCTTGCCTAACAATAACAGCACTGACATTTGTTTGAAATGGAAGCAGACACAGGTCTTTCTTTACACACCAGCTAAGTGGGCTGCAGTTCCTGCCAAAATTGAGGCCATTTTCGTACATTTGCGTCTTTTCCTTTATCAGTTCTTATACAGTTCTTTTAAACATAGTTCAACTGCCATCCTGAATACAAGGTAGCATTAGAGTCTTAAGTACCTACTGAGGAGAAGCAATGGAAAAGTAAGGGGGCGATCCACTAGTGACTTTTATGATTTGACATGATCCTCATGTGAAATGCTGTGTGACTCAGTGGTTTTGACCATTAGGCTGCTATTCCTTTGCTTGGAAGGTTGTCGGCTCAAATCCCAAAATTGGCAGAGTGAGCCCCCCCCCCCCAAGCACTCGAGGGACTATCTCAGTGATCACCTTGGACAAATGTGTTTGCTAAATAAATAAAACGTAGAATCTACAAAGTACCTAAAGCAAAAACTTGTCAGAGGAATCTGATATGTAATGATCTCCTTTACAAGAGCCTGAAAAATGACTGTGATAACATAGACTAATGTCATTCAAACCCACCTAAATTAACAGCATTTACACCATTACACTGCTATAAGAACATCATGCTTCATTCAACAGAGTTCAGGACATTTAAAAAACATCAAATCAGGTGAATACTGCATTGTTCTGTAGACATACTGGGACCACAACAACCACAATACCTTGGGATGGAAGAAACTGTCACAGCGACATTAAGACAAGGAAGCATCTAGACAGGGTATTTAAAACTGACTTGATGACAATAACTTGGCAACCCCTAATCCCCCCCCCACCCCAGCCCTTACTCTCACCGGGACACAAGTCCCCACGTGCCTTTTTAAGCACTTAGGGTTTGTTTTCTGGCCCTCGGCCTTTTTACCTCCTGTGGGGTACTCTTGGCAACACAGGAGCTGACTGTTGAGCTGCACGTTTTGGCCAAAAAGCAGTCAACAATAAAATGAGAGCATTGTTTTGAAAAAGCAGGATATTGGAAAACAAAAACGCTAAGCTACAGCTTAAAAGTTAAGGGCAGCACTGCACCCCTCCGGTGACACGTTAAACACCAGCTGTTTCGCTTATACAATTAAATTTTAAACCATGTAAGCAACTCGACATAACCATGATGTTCTTCCGAAATTAGTTTTTTTTGTAGCTGTAGAAATGACTGATTTAAAAAAACCCAGGGCAGGACTTCTGGTGAGAAATGTGGAGTATAATTTAATCTGAATTTAATCCAAAACACACAACCAAGACCACAATCATTTAGTGCAGGGGTTCCCAACCCCTGATTAATGGGCCGGTGCTGGTCCATGGCCATTATCCCTCTGCGCAGTGGTAGGCTAGGACATCATTCTACATCCACTGTGAGACACATCCACTGACAGACAGGAAGTTCACTGTGGGCCTGGAAATGACATCACTCTATATCCACTGACAGACAGGAAGTCCAGTGTGGAGCTAGTAGCATTTTTTGTTTATTTAGTATGGTAGATATTTTTTTCTTCTGTCAAATAATATCTGAGTTTTAAATAACGTTATAACATTAAGGAAAAGGAAGATTTTTCTTTCTATATAGGTAATTCTACTGCTACATAATCTCAGAGATGATGCTAAATCGCAATGGAAAGAGTTAAGATAAACAAATGCTCATACTGAAATATATATACACTCCTGCTTCTAGGAGCCTGTTATGGACTGTCCTAGCAGTGCACTTTACACAACATAATGTTTTCTATTTTTTTTGAAGGTCACTTGATGTCATCCTCCGATTAATGAGAAACTGTCAGATAAGTTGACGCTCATCTCTGGCGTTACAATGTCACTTCCGCCTAACTGGTTTCTGGTTTCTGGTCTCCTGCTGTCTCCCCCCCCCCCCCAAACAGCAGCAGTTCCCAGCTTGTCCCTGCTCCTCCGCCTCTTCCGGCTCTTTATTTCAGTCTGCCTCATGCCGTAGTGTGTCTTTAGCGTGCCTGTATAATTCTTCCAATAAATCACGTGTTATGAATGAAATGAAGTGAAATTTCACTGTGTTAACAACATCTTGGTTGCCAGGGCTAATGGAATGCATCGGTATATGGAAAAATGTGGAGTACCCCAAGGTTATTTATGTTTATTTAGCAGGCACTTTTATCCAAGGCGACATCCAGTTCAGAAAGTTGAGTCCATCCCTGGAGTGCCTGGGGTTAGGGGTCTTGCTCGGGTGCTCAATGGTTAAACCAGTCTGCCGACCACGAGATCAGAACCCAGCAGCCTTACCGCCACCAAAGAGGATGTCACTGTGTACAACACCACTCTGTGTAATATATAACGTGAAAGGTTTGGCTAGTGAGTGGAAAGCTTACAATCGGCCAAGATACATTCACGTGTGGAGGAGTCTACAAAGGATCCCAGGTAGACAGAGTTCTACAGGAAAATACCAGGCTGAAACCTACCGACAGAATAGTAATGCAAGTTTTCATACAGAAATAATAATGTATTTTAAAGTATTTCTCACATACAACAAGGCTGGAATGGGCCATGGAAAAAACAGCTGTTGACCTGCGAATAGAATGGAGGCCAAACTGGAGAAGTATTGTACTGCTGACAGACACACCTCGAATGTCTTGGCTCTTTTTACTGGAAACAAATCTCCTATTGTTAAAAAATGGTCAGACATATAATAGGTTTCAACTCAGTTGTTTAAGAAGGTGAAATAATGTACTTTTTCTGGAGTAATCTGAGAAATTCATAAAATTAAGGTGTTCTGGAGTAAAATACAAATGCAGAATTGCTTCTGAGAACACAATATTGCTGTTTTTTTTTATTGTCATGAAATTGGTTTAGTCCCCAAAACATAGATGGGAGTTTTTTTGGCAGGATGAGTAAAACATACACTCCCCACAATGGCTTATATAATACTTACACTATGTATTTTCACTTTTCACTTTTCTTTTAACTGCAGGATGTGCATATGATGTCACTGGATACACAAAAATGAAAAGTCCACTCATTTGTTGACCCAAGATTACAAAATAAATGTTACAAAGAAAAATTTCCTATTATTTAACTGCAAAAGTCCTAGTCTCCAACATAAAAAACAGGAATTGTTCTTCCAGAGTAAAACATATATTTGATTTTGTGGCACCATTTTAGCTCATGAACGGAAAACTGAAAGATAATTCGAAACACATGAAGACTGTTCTTTCATAATACCCATGATCTCTTGTTATTACCACAGCTCCATTTTGATGAGACACACACAATAATAATGTCATTTATTCATTTAAGTAGCCCTTATGTTTATGGGATACCTGCCCTGAGCAATCACCCATCCCCTACCCATTAAATCAATATTTCCATTATGTGTCTCTCGATTATGGGTTTGTTTCTTATTTTAGCTCAAAGGAACAATGACTTTAGTTCAGCTGGCATTTGAACTGACACTTTTTGCATTATAAACATATGTCCTTAACCGCTGCGCTACCTGCTGTCCAACAAAATAAAGTGCAGAGTTAGGTCACAAAATGCAGCCAAGTACCGGCTTCCTCTCCCAAAAAGGAAGATTGTCAGCAGTGATCCACTCATGAATATTGTCAGCCACATCCCAAAATGAATGAAATACAAGATTCATAAGAAATATCCAGACATAAAAGAGAAACAAAGATGAAATTATGCTTGGCCTGCATTACGTTTGAGTCCTTCAGCAAGGCACTTAACCCCGAAAAATGGCCCAGGGACACCAGATAAATGGCTGAGTCTGCACTGTGATACCAAGCTTCACCCTCATCTATATTTGTGACTCCAGACTCCAGAAAGCACACAAGCTCTATTTCTGGATAATCAGCTGCCTTTGGAGAACCAGGAACTCAGGGTGGATTACGAACATGCAGCAGATATTTCAGGAGGACAAACTAAAACAGCAGGGGTATGTGGTTACAGACTGTGCGCGTACGCACTGTGCGTACCTCCAGCATTTACACTTGATATTATTTGGTTAGTTTTACGTGTTTTTTTTTTCTTTTAATGTTTGCAACATTACCAGTTTGCAATTTGCTCTTCTTGAGCAGTATATTTCTCTCTGTATCATTATTTTGCATATTGTCTTTTTGACGATGGAACAGACAATATGTAGAGATGCACGATATATCAGTTAACATGCTATTACTGGCCAATATTTAAATTTTAAGTTAGCAGCACCAGAGTTAAAGACACAACTACTGAAATAATGATGGTGATTCCATTTGACAATCAGCCGTTTTCTGTAGCGGAGGATGACGTTTGGTCGGCTCATTCACCACTTATGTGAGGGTCTCAAAGTACCAGCCGGTGAAATGTTTGCAACTCTGGCTCATAGATGAATCTTTTGTTTTCCGCAAAATAGAAAACATCATTCCACTAATCACAGACAGCCAACTCGCCGGCTTTGCTCTAATGAACATTCACTGTGACATCAAAACTGTCAGTGAGAAGAGGCAGAGAATCAACTAAACAAAAAATGTAACATAGAAGGCAAGAATGTAATTTATAGCAGGTCACTGTGTGTTTGTTGGGGAGGCGCATACTGTACCCTGAGATCAAATCCTGCAGGCGCCCCTGAACACAGTGGCTCAGTGATTGGTACCATCACCTCACACTTCTGCAGGTCTGGGTTTGATTCCTGTGCCGTTTGTGTGTTCTTCCTGTTCTCATTGAGCTTCCTTTCACACTCCAAAAACGTGCAGTGATGTAAATTGGCGTTTCTGCTCTGTGTCCTCTGCCTTATGCCCTGTGCTTCCCGGGAAGCACACCGCTACCTTGTGCTAGATAAGCAGTTACAGAAAATGGATGGAAATCAAAGGCATCAGTTAATTCATATAGTGATACTTCATCCGCCCCCACGGAGAAGTGGTGTTCAATAATCTGTCTGCTCAGTGAGGCCACAAACAGTGCATCACGCTATTCCATTAACGACTGTGTAGATACAGTAATATAAATATGAGCAATTCTCAAGATGTTTACAGTGTGTAGATTTAGCGACGCATGGAATACTCTGCAGCGCTGTGGCTAATCGCTAGCGGATGGTATTTCCAGCATCAAACAGACGAACAAAAATTAAGGTTAAGGTGGAAGGGCAACTTTGTGGGCTTCTATAGCAGCAAACAGGACAGTCTCCCTGGGATTAAGCATGAGAGAACAGATGAAGTTGGCCACAGGGAACATTACAGAGTGTATCCATTAGGAAAGCTGCCGGATCCCACAGTATGGAAACGAGGATACGAGTTTAAAAATGACAGTGAAACAGTGAAAACGCAACGTTTTGTACAAGAATGAAAGCATGTGCACGGACAGAGAGCAAATCACTGCAAAGAGAGTGCAAAGACACATACTCCAGTGTAAGTGTGAGTCATATTGCACCGATATTCACTTTGATGGAATCTTGGAAATGAGGTGTTAAATGACATTATATCACAAAGAAAAATACACCAGCCATTCAATGGAAATTTATATTGCGTTGTCACAGAGTCTAGTCCTTATCTCTGGAATAATCAGACTATTATTATTATATTCTGTAACGTCAATATTGTATTATTACACAAGAAATTTCAAGACTGAAGTTACTTTAATTGCAATTCAGCTTGTATCCACCACAATCACTTTTCTCTAGTCTACTCATTGTGTTAAATACAACACAAAATTACTTTTTAAATATATCATATATATTTTCAGTGAAATACAATATTCCAGGTGTTATTTTATTGTGCATAATTGAAAATGAGGTAAATTGTCGAAACACATTCCATTCCATTATTGTACAATGCTGATGCAAAGCCAAATATGACAATTTAGCAAAATTGTCCCATTAATTTAACCTATTAAATTACACAATCCAATTAAACCCAAATTTTTATTGCTCTTGACAATACTGTTCGTTCTGTAACAGATTTGCCCTCAGGGCCCAATTTCACTGTTTTTTTTTTTAAAAAACAAGACAGAAGATGGATAGGAATGTATTACCAACATGCATTAAGTTAAAATACAAACTTAAGTCACCTAACACTACCAATACCAATACCAGCAATGAAATTAAGTCCCTGTAATTAAATGTAAGTCCCTGTTACTTTTAAAATTTAACTGAGAGTGTAATTACATGACAAAAGCTACATTTTAAACAGGGCAAAGAGAGTTATCAATTGTCTGTCCAAAGAGCCATTCCCTTAGTACTTGATGACAGGGAAGATTCAATGGCCTCCTCTTTGTTTTGAGCACTTGGGATCCGAGATGTCCTTATGTCCTCTGGAAAGACATTCTCTCTGCGGCGATTGTGCTCTCAGACAATCTCCACCCCCTCGAACATCAGACAAGCAAGCGAGATAAGACCCTGATTTTTTCACTCAAGCGTCTCACAGGTCACTTGCTAACCATGGAGTTTATTTCCCCTGTTAATGACACAGCAGGTCACCCTGGCGACTTTCGCTGGCGTTTCGCAACATTGGCTGTTTAGCTTTTGAGAAGGGCTTTACTGCTGTCTTTGACGGCTTTGTATAAATGCAAGAGAGACCATGTTGTCTCCAGTGTAACAACTGGTTATGTTTCCCACAAGTCACTGAATGCTGGATTAATTTGAAAAAAAAATCATCCACCTAGATGGAGCCAGACATAAATGAGAAAACCCAGCTACACAGAGATCTCAAATATTTGGGTCACTCCCCAGTTGCTGCTAGTTCTATCTTTTATCTTCTGCTTAGATAAACGACTGCCATAAGCTGGAACTGACAGAACGGTATCCCCCCCCCCTTGTTGAGGAACTTGGGCTGGAATCTCATAGAGAGTCTGACATAACATGCAGCTGAGATATGCAGAAAGGCTGAGGATTCAGCCCTGGAGCAGAAAGATGGCTGAGTCACTCAAGCCTCCCGGGATATTTTTGGCCCCAACCAATACAATCTTATATCTGCATGTTAGCATAAGGGCTAAAACACAGAAATGTTGTTTTTCCCTTCCTGTGGGTCAGAATCTTTATCAGTATTGAACTGAGATTATTACCACAGAGGAATTTTCCATGTTGGCTACAAAACTATGTGGGCAAGTATTCTGAATTGGTTCTGTCTTTTATTTTGACATTTTTAATGTTACCATGCACCATTCTCAAGACTGGTCCCTCACTACTCCCTAATCCATGGAAGAACTAGTTTCTTCATAACTAGCCTAGTCTGACAGGACCCATTTCTTGTTTAGAAGTTGGACGACGGTCTATCACAATGACCCATAACTCCAGAGCAAGGTTTAACAAGATTTTGCAAATTTTACAAACAACAGACTTTTCCCATATAAATCAACTTGAAACATGAGACATGTCTGTAAAATACTGTGAGATCCTTGTTGTTTGGGTCAACAAAATTTGAATAATTTAACCCAATGAATCTCAGAACAATTCATTGCAGACCA
The DNA here is from genome assembly GCA_026779585.1 of Mormyrus proboscirostris. Lineage (NCBI taxonomy): Eukaryota > Metazoa > Chordata > Actinopteri > Osteoglossiformes > Mormyridae > Mormyrus > Mormyrus proboscirostris. Next base: position 4,910,885 of record JAODKF010000046.1, on the reverse strand, counting down.
ATGGACTGGGAAAACATTTAAAAGTAACGTGACCTCAGCAGCCATAAAATCATAACTCCTCTGAAAGGCTGGATCCAGAATTACACCTCTCTGACCAGGAATGTCTCCAGTGACTATGATGACCAAATCCGTCCCGTCAGGCTGTCTCAAATAACGCAAAAAGCAGTAAGGGGAAAAAAAAATGAGAAGCAGGAGGTGTCCTGGGTCAGAGATCATTGATTCATCATGGGTTTATTTGACAGGCCACATTCCGAAGTGCTGCTTGCTTCCATTCCACTCCCATTGAATTAAACAGGACATCCATAAGCTTGGATTCTTGGCCCTTGTTCCATCTCATAACAGCTAGTGCTAATCAGCACCATGGATCAGTGACATGGTCAATGAGGAGGGAAAATGCAGCATCAAGAAAGAATCAGCGTTGTTTTGATTGATGAGGTGGAGATAGGCTGCCAGCTTCGGACTTTTATCTTTCGTTTTTACATTAACAGGTTGCATTAGGTGGTAGATCTTTATGGTGGTAGACCCTGAGAGTCCTTCTCAGCTTTTTGTCAGTTTGGGGATTCCAACCTAACTGGTTCCCAGAGAGTCCAAGACAGTTTGGCATAAGGCCAGATGTATCTGCCGTCCTCAGAATCTGCTAACAGAGCCAGAATTGGCATAGCCAGATCTTTGCGTGATCCCCAGGATAGAGGTACCACTTTACTTAAGGCACACATGTATAATGCACAATTGACACCTTCATAAAGTATTATAAACACAGTTATAACCATTTATAAAAAGTATACCACATTACAGCATTATAATGCATTATGAAGGCATTATAGATGTGAGCTTAATAGAGCATTCATAAGGCATAATAAACATGACTATAATGTGTTTTACTTTTTTATGCATATAAAAAAATTACATGTTATGTCTTGTCTCTTATACTTATGTCCCCTGTGTCATAGTCTTAGAGCTGAGCAACCAAGCATTTCGCTGCAAATTCTACTGAGTATAACTGTGTATGTGACAAATAAGACTTTGTGTTGACTCAACCTGGCTTGAGTACTCCATAATGGATACGAAGACAACAGAAAAGGTTAGGTATTGCATGTTCAAAACTGTTAACACGGTCAAAGAGTCCCAAAAGAGGTTCTGTGATTTGTCCCCCCAGCTTCTCAGAATATTCTCCACTGTGGCGCAACACGCTTGGCCGGGGGGGGGGGGGGGGGGGCCCCCCCCCCCCCCCCCACATACACACACACACACACACACACACACTGGGGGATGGCAGCAGGAGTGCGCAGGCATGTAAAAACAAACGGGTTAATAGAAGCCAGAGCCCAGCGTGATGGGGGCAAGGAAGCTGCAGCTCCCTGCGGTCTGGGCCGCCGCGCGGGAAAGCAGCCATGACCCGCCGTGCCTCAGCAACCCCAAGCAACGCCACATTATTATTTTTTACATGTCTTTTTCCATTTGGCTGGAGTGGGTGGAGAGACACTCTGGGGCAAACAACGTCTTCAGGCTGCCAAGTAGTTTAACGCATCAATGTGCAGAAGTAACCGACAGAAGGCATTTGCGCAAATCAGAAGAACTATTTATAATTTAATAATTTTCAATTTTAAAATATTTTTAAACTTGTATATCCACACCTGGTATTCTTTATTCAGCTGTGTTGAGTGTGTGTGTTTGATAGAGCGGGAAATCTGTGAATGCAACACCCAGACATACTGGCTTAGTGCCTCTCTATTGTTAGTAGGAACTGATATAATAATAATAATAATAATAATAATAATAACTGACTCAACTTGCTCACAAAACACTGAAGAAATAAACAAGTACTACAAATGCTATTGGAAATATAGTAATAAAGTCTGAACCTAAAGTAGGTTAAACCACTAGGCCTATGTAAGAAAGGGATAAGTATAAGGGTCAAATTCAGAGGCACGACACTGCATGTTAAGCATTTTAAATACACAAATAAAAAAGAATTCAACATTGTAAAAGTAATGATTTTCGGAACAGAACAATTATATAAAGCCAGATTATGTCTCCAAATTGTCCTGCAAAACATGGTTGTAGTTCCTCTAACCTGCGGATTCAGATTTGGCCCCCCCGGTGGACACATTAAATATCTCCCCAAGTCATTAGGGCTTCATTTGAGTCCAACATGCTCCATGTATTAAACTTTCTAAGGATGGGAGAAGAGGAACTCTCCTCCTAAGCAGTAATGCTGGCCGGGGGCACTCAGCGTCTGAGAGGCTCGTTAGCGCAGCAGGCAAGCGCGAAGTGGCACAGATCCCCGCTCCATCTGCAGCATTTCCTCACAGACCAGCTTTGGCGCCTGCACGCCAAACGCCGCGCCTATAGGCCGCCTTATCAATCGTGATTATTTACCCAGTCCCCTCTGAGCTGGACGCCATGCGTGTTGTGTTGTCCTTTCACACAGGAAGCAAACTTTTCATGATTAACCAATTATAATGCATGAATTAGAAATCCAGGCATTTAATTTCTTTCTGACAACAAATAATTGCATTTCACATTGACGTATCATCTACGCAGCTAGTTCAGGGCGAGCGGTACAGATTAGGAGTTTATCCTGGGAATTTGATCAAGGAGCTTTTAAAATTTATTCCCCTATAAATCACAAAGGGTATTATTAAATCTGCGGACGCTGCTGGTCAGGTCACACACTTATGTGTCAAACATTTTGAAAACACAACAATCCAGTGTATTTATGGCTAGCTCTAGTGGGTGTGTAGTGGACTTGTGAAAAATTTGTTCTTCTGATGGAGATAAAAGAAATATACCATTAAACCTTGCCTCTCTGAGATAGAGGTGATTTAGACCAAAGAATCCTGAAGATCCAGTATGTCCTATAGAGCTGCAATAACACAAGACATCGGCACATACTTCTGCTCTATCACATCTTTGAGTTTTGTATTAACTACGGTTTATGAAACCAATTTTTTGCTATTTTTTTTTTTTTAGAAATAACAGTGCATACAGGATTTAAATGCCTTCAAAGCAGCTGTAGCTGGTGTTGACATTATTTTCTATATGCATTTAAAATAATAGTTGCATTTGTGGGAGCAAAAATCACGGTCTGTCCGCAGATCTCCAAGGAAGCGACTGGGAGATGCAGCTCACAAGAGTCCATCCTAATCAAATTAGTTGAAACTGTTCAGCTGAACCCACATCCTATCTCCACTGTTCAACAACCGCAACATGAACCTGGCGCCGGTCCACCAAGCGAAGCACCAAGGGAAGCAGTGTGAAGTCAGCGTAACCTCGGGTGGTGAGCGGCGATTTGCGGGAGCCAGCCCTGTGGGGAGCTCACTGTCAACAAGCAGGACGGAACATAACTGAATATGAAACAGAATCATTTATGAACAACAAAGGAAGAACGGAGCTTGAAAAAAGCTCATAAATAAAAGAAGAAAATAGGAGAAAATCCTATAAAACCCTCTAATTAATGAATAAATAGCCATACAGCTGGATTCAATTATTAGATATGTATGTTTCTTTGGATAAGGCATATTTAGGGATGGTCTTGATCTGTTTCTTGATATAAGCTTATTGATGGCTAATTTCAGGGACTCTGGGACATTTCCTGTTTACAATGATCTTCTGATAAAACACAGGATGAGATTCGTGCTGAAAATGTGCCTTTGATTAGGAAACCTGGGCCCAATTAACCCCAAGACTGCTGTGGTTTTTATACATTTGTAACCAATTTTCAGATCTGATTTATCAAGTCATTAAGGGATTACCGAAAAAAACAGCGTGGGATGATTATAATTTTACATAATAAATTGTTTACTGGATGCATTAATAGACCTTGCACAAAAATGTGCCAATGTGACATTAGTTTCAGACAAAACTGCAGTTTCCTTTCTTATCTGGCCTGACTCACTTAGTGTCTTTGAGGCAGCTTTCATTCTAAATTTCACACAGTTCACCCATCATCCATTTGAACCTACCCTTACAGAGTCACAGGAAGCCTGGGGCCTGTCACAGGAAGCTCAGGACAGAGGATACCCTGGATTCGACGGCAATGCTACTCACACACTTACATGCTTTAGGGAGCTCTGGGACATGAGTCCTCAAGGGGAAACCAGGATGTCTAGTGGAGACCCACATGGACATGGGGAAAACATGCAAATTCTACACACACAGAACCAGGATTCCAGCCCACGACCCCGGAAGTGCTACTCTACAGCACTAAGCACCAAGCTGCCTACACCCACAACGGCTCCTCCAGAAATAGTTATGAACGGTAAGGATGTAAACTGATTCGCTAAAGTCTGGGGACGGGGAGGTGCTCTCAAACCCTTAACCGGGGTACTTAACCTAAACTGCTCCAGTAAAATATACAGCTGCATAGAAGGACAGAAACCACTTTACACAAGATTCTAGTGTCTACTGACATCAAATATTATTTTCCCCAGTATTTGCTAATAAAACAAGTCTGAGATTATGTGTAGTTTGCAAACTCCACAGTTCCCAAAGAGGAGTTCAGTGTATGCTAAAAGCGAGAGTTTATGGATAAACGGGAAGTGGGTACCAGTGACACAATGTATATCATGATGCAGCTCTTCTGGGCTCACAAATTCAGTTTGTTAGTTGAGATAAAACAAGTAGCAGTGCGCATTTGATACTGAGATCTAATGCAGTGTAGAATCTAAGGAATAATTTCTAGAAAGTATGAGCAATTCATGAATGACACCACGTCTCACCACAGCAGACCAAAGAGAAGAGAAAAGAAAGGCCACAAAATGAATCACGATATAAACGAGTTGGATTTCTCAGAGGAATCTTGAGAACTTGTCTGTTCAAGGTCCATGTGACATATGGATGCATCTTCTGATGGACGAGAGCGCCACCATTTTGCTGTAACCTCCCGATTAAGCAACAGGCACATAGTAACTGTTTAGTCTTTTTTCTGGCATATTCTTGCAGTAAAATGAGGGTCATACACACAGACACGGCGGTGATCTCACATATTATTAGAAAAATCATGGACTCATAAATTCACCTTTGTGATGCCTTGGATTCTAATACCACGTGAGCATAAGGTGTCTGAATCATCAATCAGATTTGCACCCCCCCCTTTCCGGCAGGCCCAGGAAGTGTGTCCAGTGAATTGGCCCCACCCCAGCTGAGGTGCAGCTGACAGTCCACTGCATTCCACAGCAGACCCTGGCCAACATCAACAGCTGTGAGGCAGTGGGGGTGTTTGAGACCCCTACACAGGACCCCAGTGTGATCACATGACGCATACGACACCACAAATTTAGGCTTCACCTTACATTCGTCAGATCTTGCTTCAGCCAGCTGAATGGAAAATCATACTAGCCTCTTGGTCTGGGTATGACAAGCGTTCCTCCATATTGTACCTGTTACCATTGTTACCATCGCATGGCAAACTGCAGCATGACGAATTGCCACTGTTACCTAGCTGGAAGCAAGAACAATAGAGCCATTGAACATGCGTCACTGAATGCGATCAGGCATGGCAGAACTGGCAGTGGCACAAACGTCTCAGCCCCGCTAGGGGATGGAATTCTACACTCACGTGTTATGTGGTTATATGGACGAAGCTTCCTGACACAGGGAATTCCACACTACTTATGCATCAAATTGGAGTGTGATATTAAATGCTTCCGAGATAGACACCAACATGGCAGTCAGTCCGAAAGATCACACCCCCACACAGGCTGACAAGTCATTTCAGTATTTCACTGCTGAAATTATCCCCTGATATCTCAAATCCATCAAAGTTTTGGGCTCCTGTCTGATCAGATAATACTAGATACAACCTTCTGAACAACTAATGCCTCATTTTACTTCTCATAAACTTTAACATTGTCATAAAAACTTGATATATTTGTTTTCATTACCTTGCTGTAAGTCATACTTTTCTTTAAAACATTTCCTATACTGCACATTTTGAGGCAATGTTAAATAATTCCACTTTCTTTTAAGAAATACTGTACATTCACATATCTGGGAACGTTAATATCCATAATTTGACTAATTTAAAAATTTCTCGATAGTGATTGCAATACCCTAAGGGCTTAAATTGCCTTGCTGAAATGCTGGCTTTCCCCCCAAAGATAGTCCTAAATTGGTTCATATGGAAAATGTGTTATCGGAATAATCTATGGAAAATATCGCCTGAAAGTGCCCAAGTTGGAGATGAAGGATCCCATCAGGGCCAATTATTTTTTTTAACTCTCCCCAGGGTTTTACATTTTCTGATACAAGGCCCCCATTGTTGCAGTATGATGGTTTAAAGAGCCTAACCAATCAGCCAATTGCCTATGCGTCATACAGTACAGAATCCTTGTGAACAGGTCATAATCAATAAGTATTCCACATTTCAAAGGAAAAATGCAATGCTTCCATGAACCAACACGTCTTACATGAGCCGCGATTAGGCAAAACCTTGGAAAGATGAGCAATCCATCATGTGCTGAGAAATTTTTATTATTTCGTTTTTTAAAATACATTCCACTCACTTCTTGTGTCATTTTAGAACAGGGACTAATGAAGAGCCCCTTAAAATCTGTCCGCTTTTGATAAATAACCAGAGTGCTGACTATAAGGTAGCAAACAGAGATGTTTCATGCCAGGCTTCCAATGACATGAACGGCAACCTTAAAAAAAAATGAGAGAAGGAAAAAAGAAATACAGACTTCAAAGGGCAACTGTGATTGCGGGGCTTTAGAGCGGGGCTCAAACCGAAGCAGATGTGAGGCACTCAAGATCGGAGGCACCGGCGACCTGAGTCATTTCAACACATTTGCTCGCCCCAACCCCAGTAATGCACTTCACATGGCTAAGTCAATCATAAAATCCGTTCTGTTGAAACGTTCTCTTACTGAGAAAGGCAGCCTTTCAAAACAGCCAGCGCTCGTGCTGCGACCCCAGCTCTTCAGGTGCCTGCAGGTTGCCTGAACTCCAGAAACCTCATACACGAATATGGGGGGCTCTGCAGCACATACTTTAAGGGGTCCACCGCATATTTGTGATATAATCTCTAGCTTACATAACCATACACTTTGCCTCAGACTGACATTTCAGCACACAGTCCTCATTAAATTTGGATTGCTGTTTAAAGCCTTCAAGGGCACTTCATTTTGTTTTAATAAGCCGGTGGACTAATGCTCCAAATCACTTACATGCATTGTAATGATTAGATACTGGAAGTAAAGGCAGACTTGTGGGTCGGGGCTCTCTTATTTGACCAGCACCCATGTAACTGCCTATAGGATACAGAAACACGCAAACCTCAGGAAGAATAAAAAAAAAAAGTCGCAACAGAGCTTCATCGTTGAAATTTTTTTAATGCTCTTTCTAGACATCGAAAATCAAATAATCAATAAGCATGAACTTGTGACCAGATGGATTGACATACATTCTTAAAAGATTGTGCCATAAAAAACAAATCCTTTGTTGGTTTCAACACTCCTGTTTATTTCTGAATTTTCTAAACAGGTAAAACTAAGTTATAAGAAACACATAGCGCCATCTGGCGTTACAATATGTACATGTAAAACTGCGCAAAGGCTGCCATCTTGTGGTCATAATTCCACTAAAAACAGATATTTGCTCTTTTATGTTCATTTTATGTTCATTTTTGCAGATACGGTTAAAACCCAGTGAGAATCGTTGGTGTAAAGATTCCTGTCAGTTTTAGAAAGACCAATCAAGTCTTACCAGTCTGGATGCAGTCTGGAGACTATTTTTATAAACAATCCTCTGATCACAGCTTGTAGCTCGGAAACTGGTAGAAAAGTACACATATGTGGTATAATGGTTAAAATGCATGGCCATTCTTTTTCATAAAAGGAAATACATATGAACATACCATGTATATGCAGGTATGACAAGAAATTCCCAGACATTTTAACCTTCACACCATGAACATGTTCGTTATAACAGCCTGCTTATAGTTTTTTGTGCAGCTAGTTAGTATTCCTCAGGTCTCGATATAAACACTGAATAACCACTGAAGAGCACTCACCTAGCACACCCAGAATGTGAACTAAGATGTAGATGTTAACCTACGTTCTATCCCCCACCAAAGGTCATGAGTCCTGAGTAGTGATCAAAAGAAGAGATCGTGGATACAAGTGGCTGAAATGAGCTTCCTCTGCAGGATGGCTGGGCTCAGCCTTGGAGATGGGGTGAGGAGCTCAGACAGTTGGGAGGGACTCAGAGTACAGCTGCTGTTTCTCCACGGTGAAAGGAGTCAGTTGAGGTGGTTCAGGCATCTATCTAGGATGCCTCCTGGAAGGCTAACTGGGGAGGCGTTTTGGGAATGTCCAACCTGGAGACGACCCTGGGGCAGACCCAGGACACACTGGGGAGATAATATTTCTGGGCAGGACTGGGAATGCCTGGTTATTCCCCTGGAGGAGCCAGAGCTGGCTGGAGAGAGGAAGGTCAGTCCTTAGACTGCTGCCCCCGTGACCCAACCCCAGCTAAGCAGTGGAGAATGAATGAATGAATTAAATACAAGTTTATAAATTTTTTAAAAATGCATTGGCAATTGAAAGACTTAATTGAAATATCTGCCCTAACGATAACCCGAATACAAACATGCCCATTTTACTATCTGTGTGGCATCTGGACTGTGTTTTGGTCGGGGGCTAATTTGGATTAAGAAACCCATTTCTTTTCTATGAAAGAGCAGCAGACCTCATTAGGTACACGACCGAAAGTCAGCAGGAAACTGCAACGGAAACTGTCTGTTGACCTACTTGGTTCATCAATGCAGTCGTGCAAAAACGCTGAAATCCTCCAACAGACTCCACCAGCCTTTGCTCCTGTGCATCTCTGCCACAAAACGTCCGGCACCTATGCTTACCTTCCTGGTTAATGCCAACTGCTTTTGGTGCCGTTTTTGAGTAACGGACACAAACTCTCAACCACCATTTTAATTCACAACTGTCCCCAGCTGCAAGGCGTCTCAATATTCACTCCAGAAAATGCAGGCACAAGGACTGGGAGTCGACACGCAACAGAACATCAAAACCTAAAATAATTATGTAGCCTTTATTTGATACGAGACCTCCTCTACACAGCCTGGGACCTCGATCAACCTCCCCACCCACAAACTTGAGCGGCCCTTGCACACGCACACAACACACCACTGCTGTTGCACAGAACGCACTACAGGGCACATGCATAAAATGTTAAAGGTCAAATTAACTGCAAAACACGCCAGTCATTTTTAAAAAAATCAGTCCTTTATAAAACACTTGTACGTCAGTGTAAAGGTCGGTGGTAAAATCTAAAAACACTAAAGGAAGAACTAAACAGCACCATCTTGTGGCTATAAAGCTTATATTCTCCTCACAGCGTCATCAATTTCAGAGATCTGCTCCTTCAATTGGTTCCACTGCTCTGGATTCAAGGAAATGCCTGGAAATGCACAAAATGGAGGAAGGTCACCCATGTGCAGTTGTTTCTTTTAGGAATAATGTACTATAGCGAATGTTTCTTGCTGCAATAAACCAATTACAAGCACAATCAAAATAAATATTTACTGTCCCACCATCCCTAATTTCACACAGGAAAGGTGGTTCAGCTTCTTGGTTTTCTCTAATGCATCAGCTACACCTGCATAACTACACGCGTACTGGCCAGTTATGATGTATACAAGTGTAAACCCAGCAGCAGTAAAGAAACACTACACTCTGAAAGAGATACTGCAAAATAGGCAGTATCTCATTACAGGTGATTCTTGCCAGAGTGGGAGTTTCTCCAGGTGCCTTACGGGACAGTTACCTTTACGGCCAGGCTTCATCTCTCCCTCCTGATCCATCCAGTACTCACGGATGTCGATCAGCACTTTGCCTTTGAAGTCCCTGACACTGACATACCTCATCTTCCCAATCTGGGTGACAAATGGCACATATGCACCCGAGGGGGGGGGGGGGGGGGGGGA
>JAODKF010000046.1:4888850-4900842 GCA_026779585.1 Mormyrus proboscirostris | reverse complement strand
GGGGGGAGGAAGTGTTAATCAGTGGCTAAAGCCTTGATAATGCAACATTGATGAAAACACTACCACATGTTTTACGGAATTTCAGAGCATTAGGCAAATCCCTTTAGGTACAAGGGCACATGGCCACATTGCTCCGGGTAAATGTGCACCACATATAGGTAGAAATATCACAGTGCTGATTTAAGTGGACCATCAGGGCCTATAGCATTCTCTCCAAAGCAACTTATTCAATGTTTAATGGGCCAAAACAAATTTGATTATTCTGCCTGTCATGGGATTTGAACCCATTACATTCTGGGTATATAACCCAAACCTACTGAGCTGTGAAGTGCACACCTGGAACATGTTGTCATCCTTGCTCTTGCCACCTTTGGAGGGGCCACCTGCCCGGGAGCTCTCGCCACTCTTCTGCTTCTTTGCTGGTTTCTCTTGCGCCGCAGGAGCCTTCCTCTTCGCCTGCAAGAATGCATACGGTCTGCATGAGTGTAAACCCAGCAGCAGCCGAGAAACGCGACCCTCTGAAACAGATACACTCCCAAACAGTCAGGGCAGTTAAGAGCTCGCATGTTAAGACAGGAATGGCATTGGAAAGCTGTGTAGAGGTACGGATCAGGGCTGCCAGGCGCTGCGTGAAACGGGGAACCGCACCTTTGTTTCGACCTCACTGTCTGAGTCACTGCCAGAGGAGGACGACGACAGCACCTCTTTCGATTTGGGCATTCTGAAAAAAACAGGGCAGAATGGTTTAGTCGAGGAGAACAAGGAGTCACCTGCTGGCCTCTCATCTAGACGATTCATCTTCCACACTGAGAAACCATCCAGAAACCAAATGACAATCCCTAATTTTCCCTGCACGGATTCCTAGATCTGGATATCACAGTCAGAACAGATCTCTTCAGCCTTGACAAGATATAGAAAGCTCATTAAATGATTGTAAATAATTAAAATGATTCCACTCAGTCCATGAAGGTCCTGAAAAGGTTAAGATACCGCAAAGATCGATTCCTTCAAAGGTGAAAACTGACTGGCTGAACAAAGATGGGTCAGACAATTATAGAAATAAACAACACCTATACACTTTGAGTAGCATCACTGAAAAATAATTATCCAAGTAATGGGTAGGGGTGTCATTTTTCTATTGCACATACATGTAAACTGAACCCAGTTGCATCAAATACCTATTGGTTACCTGTGTGTACATTTAGCTAGTCACTTACAGGTACTAAAATTGTTTCGTCACAGCACCTTGCTAAGCAAAACCGAATCAAAGACCCAGAAAATGATAATGGATATTTTGCATCGAAGCAATGCAAATAATAATAATAATAATAAGAAGAAGAATCCTCAAATGGAATTTTCGGCATTGAGACATCGCCTAAAATGAAGACCTGCCCTTGCCACAGCCTTCTAGCAGATCTTTCTGCTACGCCATTCGCGGCCGGCCTAGGCAACGCGCGCGAGGAGACAGAGACGCCGAGACAGGGCGGGCTTCCTCCGGCAGCCGACCACTGCGCCTCCTCGCCGCGTCTGAACGACCGCACAGATCCGAGCAGATGGCCGGGGTTTGTGAGGCAGGGTGGGCTGCGAGCAGAGACGATGCGGTGCCGCGGAAGCACGTTCTTCTTGGGCAGGCTATGCTATGCTATGCTATGCTAGGCTACGATAAGGTTAAGCTATCTAAACACGCAGAAAGGAGAAGAGGAAGACGGAGAGCGCATCTTCAACAAACGCCGTAGAAATACATTTCGCGGTGCCGTAGCTGATGACTGCTTTTGTTAATCAGGTTTGCATGATTTTCACACTTTTACCCTCGTCTTAATGACAGTTTTTTAAAAATAAAAATATAATATCATTCCTACTTACATGAGAGTAATAGTGCTGCTGTCTGAGATGGTGTTCACGCGCGCCGCTCAGCCTTTCCCGCAGACGTTAACCCACTTTTTCAGAGCTGGGACGCCATTGGCCACTGTGGGTCACGTGCTTATACATTGCTCATGGGAAATTAAGTTCTGCGGTCTTTTCATGGCGTGAGCGTAGCTACAATGGCGTAATTAGCTTTATGCACAGTATTTATGAAGTGGGTTGTTTCTGTGCCTTTGTTTAATCTGTACATGTATAACTGTGTTCAGCAAAGATTATTTTAGGCACTTTTAAACTTGGAGGAAACTGTGCATTGGATAACAATGGAATTGATGTTTGACATAAAGTGATTTAACGTAAAACGTTATCATTTCCAACATTAATTTTCTATGGACATTCCACAGTAACACCAAAATAAATTATACGTCATTTTCATTTTTAAAGATTGATTAGCAGCAGCACATTAGTACAATTGATTAGCACTCAGGTTTCTTCACATTGTAAATACTAACATGTTGTATTTTATATTACATACATTCAGTAAAGTACTTCAACATAATTTGATGACTTAAAATAGCGGAACACATTTTGCATATATTCTCTTTCAGCATTATAGAGGATGGATGTATTAGTGAAACTATATGTGGCATATGGTAAGATGGATGGACCCAGAAATATATCCATTGTGATTCAGTCGGTAGGACCGTTGCCTCACATATACAGGGTTGTGTTTGTGCGTGTCTGTGTAAAGATCACGTGTCACGTGGGTTTCTTCCAACACATACAATTACTATATCTTACATATAAGTTGACTTGGCTGCTACTTAATAATTGTACTATTTAAGAGCCCTTTCATTTATTATATCATATATACAGTTTATATTCATATAGTTTTATATTTATACTACAATTATTATTATTATATATATACATACATATTGCATGTTTAATCATATAATCATTACTGCTACTGTTGATAATTACCATATAATTATCACAGTACCCAATTTCCAATCTAGTGTGTATTACTTTCTGTACATACCATTGACAATTGTTTTATGTTTTTTGTTATGTCTTCTAAAAGCACCACCAAATTCCTTGTATGGAAACATACTTGGCTAATAAAAAGGATTCTGATTCTGGTATAAGGTGATCATAGTGTGTGCTTGTATGTGCCCTGTGATGGACTGGAATCCTACTTAAGCCTTGTGCTCTATGTCATTTGGGACTGACTCCAGACCCCTGTTACCCCAACTAGGATAAGGAGATAATAGTAAGTAGAATATGGATAAGGAAATGTATGCTGGACAGAGACAGGGCTGCGATGGCCGTCTGGCACACCAGGCATTTTCCCAGCAAATGTTATCATGGGGCCATTCAAAGTTCAGGGGCAATTTTTAATCCCATTACAGACCTGGGAATGGACAGAGACACGTATTTCATAATCTACAGGAAGAAACTGAAGAAGTGTTCAATATTATGCCATACTTCACGGATCCCATTCTAACAAACGAACAACCACTTGTGTACTTGTGTTGAGCTTTAAAAAAATAAAATTTGTGGTATTAATAATATGATATAACGTTGCGATATATTAGGCAATTTAACATAATGTGTTTTGTATCAGACAAGCTTATACGGAATCTAGGTTAAAAAATAGATCGTTTTGAAATTCGCAGATTTTCTTCAAACACGCAACACGCATGCGCGCCTTTTCTTGCTGAACCATTTCTTGTGCGACGCCGCGGCGCGCCGCGAGTAAGAAAGGGGTTAGGAGTCAGAGTGCGCTGGAGAGCAGGAAACCAATGATACCCATATGTCCTGTGGTCTCTTTCACCTACGGTGAGTTAAATGCTTATAAACATTTATGTGGCACGCATGTGAAACGTAAATTGATATAAAAATCGCGTACTGAGGTTTGTGAATGACAGGAATGATGAGATGAATGCATCCTCCGGGAGGCGTCTCGGTGTGCCGACTGAGACCCCGCACTGTAATGCCGGCTAGCTGGGCTGTCTCGCCGAGTGGTCATTTTTCATGCATCCGTCTTTCCGCAGTGCCCAGCCGGCTAGGTGAAGATGCCAAAATGGCTACCGGCAACTACTTTGGGTTTACGCACGGCGCTGCTGCGCAGTATAGGTGAGCTTTGCGTGGGTCTGGGGTCCGGTGCCGAGGCTGTGCGCTAAGGTGCATATCCTGTACAGCCGAATATTATGTTTTGGGTCCTTTTCAATTCACTGCTCGATCTGACTATACATTTACATTATTAATGAGTATCACACTATAAGACGTTAAGTACATTTTTAACAGTTAGTAAAGAACATGCTTTAGAATTTCAGGATTCTAAAAAATTGTTATTTATAAATGTCTTATAGATTGGTGTCATGACTGTAACTTCGATTAAGAAAAGTATCTGCCCAAAATCCTTAAAACATTTGTATTTAGCTTTAATCGAAATTGATCAGAAGATGCTTGGTGTGATTTCTTACTAAAATGCATTCTGTTTATATGAATGTGAATGTAGGTAAAGTGCCACCTAATAAGAAAGCAATATATTGTCGAGTGGTTTTTCTTATGTAGTTGTATACGGATAAAAAATCCTTACCGTTATTTTAATGCAGATCTTTATTTTACATGATATTTCCATATGGGGTACAACACCCCTAGCTGCTTTTCTGTGAGTTTTTCAGCTCTCCTTGTAATCCCTGTCTTGCCCGTTGTTTGGGTATGTCCCGTTTAATTATTTTGGGGTAATGATGCGCATCTGAGATCAGTGGTAAACTGTAGTGCTCTCTCTAAGTGTTACATTTCAAGGCAGAGGGTGCCGTTTGGCTGAAGTTGCAGATGTAAGATGCATCCGGTCCTTCAGTCCGTCTGTTTATCTGTATTACATTCAAGAGTCAAAACTAACATTTGTTCTTACATTTCACCTTCTGATTCTGTTAATTCCACTGTCTGTGTTTTTAAAATTCATTTTGTGTCTTTCTCAATTATGCTAATAGTTTTAGTGTGTTTTGTGTTCAGTTCATTCCTGCAAAGTGATTTCCTCTTGTAAATGTTATCCTTGCTGTCTGCACACTCATGCGTTTGCCGATTGTTGTATTTCTGTAGTAGCTGGTTAGTTTCGTGTTCAGTCAACGATGGGAATGAGAGCCTTTCTAATACACAATGAGTCTCTTTCTGCTGCCTCCCACTTGGCATTACAGAATATTTCACTTGAGTTCTATATGTATGCAGGACTAATGTTAGAGATTATTGATTCCAAATTGCCATTTATTTTGTAGGTTAAGGTAATATTTTTGCACTTTTGTGGAATTGTACTTATTTTTTTATGGATATGTCTCAGTCTCTCTAAGGAATTTCCCCTCTCTGCTGTTACGTGCCTCTGGGGGAAAATGCCTGACTACGCATTTATTTTCATAATGCCTGTCTCTCATTTTTACTTTAATTTTAATTCCACATCTTATAGCACTGCCATCAGCAGTTTTAAAATGCTGACTAACAAAAGCATGTAAAATCAATACGTCTCATCACATCGTCTGCAAAAAAGCCTCTAAGGTTTGTTTGTTTGTTATATTTACCTCTCATTTGTAATAAATGACAGGTTGTGTCCTGTGAACCTGGTTTTCGGAGACCACCAGGAAAGATCTCGTTCATTGATTATCTCAAACGATGTTTCCTGACCTGGTCCTTGGGGGTCCTCTGATTGTCCATGCTTTCGCTTCCTCCCAGCTCTAAAATATTACTTTGTTTTCTGGAGAGTTTTTTTATTTTTATTTTTTGATGGGTCAGGAGCATCATGCAGATAGTTCTTGTGGAAATCTCGTTTTGTGGTCGTTGTGTGGCCTTGTACTGAACCTGTAATACTCCTTGGTGAAAAGGTGCCTTGAAGGAACCAGCAAATTGTGTTGTAGTGAGGAAAGTTGAAACATTATCTCTCTGTTTTCGGGTGAATCAGCATTTTTCAGTGCAGGACTGGGAATGTTATTTTAAGGTCCTTCTAATCTGTCATGGCTATATCTCTGTCAAGAGGTTTCCATGGCAACAAACTTAACCTAGGAGGCTGCTTGCAAGATCCACTTGGTTTGTTTAATGCCAGCAAACAAGATTTCGTGATGTTTATATAACTGAATTTGAAGATTTAACAGGTTTGTTGACGACAATCTCATAAACAATTTCATGTAGTGGTCCGTCTGTCACATTCAAAACACCAATAAAATGCTGTATAGTTGTGGCGTGTAAATTTGAGGTTACATGAGAAGATATGCAAATATCAAAATGTCCATAATGCTGGAATTGCCTAACACAAAGTTACTTTTACAACTGAGTTTTAATAGTAGCATCACATTGTATTACAGTCATTATTGTTATAATGGTCGATCTCTCTCCATACTTCCCCACATTTTTCTGCCATTATTTGTTCAGTTCAGTGTACTGGTTTTTTGCGTGTTTAGTGAAGTATCTTCACTTCATTAATCTGTGCCTCCGGTTCTCCAGGCTAACCTGAGTCAGACCTCTGTCTGAAGCAGGATGCTGCAGGCTGTCTGACATGTTTTGTGCAGTGACTAACGGTGAAAGATGGTATTAATTAAAATGTAATTAATCCAAAGGGCCCTGCTGCATTCTGACTGCTGTCTTCTGAGACAGAAAGGTCCGTTTCCTTTCCCGAATGCCAGCTCTGACCCTTCCTTCCCTTTACTGTATTGGCCCAAAGATAAGAAGGTCTTTTATTCTAAAGAGTTGCATCTAAAAAAACTGGGATAGTCTTATATTCAAGGAGTAGAATTTAAATGTCGTCATGCACATGCAACAGTAGATAAATTATCTGTCTCCTGGCCGTACACTTCAAACGTAATCAAGAGAATCAATGTTTTAGTAATACGACGTTGTATGAGTGGCGATTGCCTATGCTGGGTCTTTGAGGCAAATTTATAATGGGCTCCATCTAATATTCAAGCCTAAATGGTGCTTTTCAGTAAGCTGTGGTGCTGTGTCTGGTGACGTCCTGTATATTTGGAACTATGCTGTTTGACTTTAGAGCACTGGCAGACTGGTCTCTTTGAGTATAAGCGTTTTTTTTCCTGGTCTTTGGTCTGTTATGAATAAAGGGCATAACTGCCTCCATCAGTTCATTTCGTCTATATTCAGTGTCACCTTTCTTCTTATTGGTTCCTTTTTCCAGAGGAAAACGCTGTGATTGGGCCAGACATTAGATATGTGTTCAGTTGGCTTTGCATGTAAAGTTGAATCTGTGTTATAAAATCTGTATTGGACAGTGGCTCTGTGGCTGCCACTACATTCATATACATCCAGCTTTGCAGGTTTGAGTCCTTTTTTTCTGTGTCTAGTGTTGCATGTTCTTCCTGGGTCACTTGGGCTTCCAAAGGCATGCTGTTAGGCTTATTGGTGTCTCAGTAAATGCCCTGCAATGAACTGGCATCTAGTCAAGTGTTAGTGTTACCGCAGTCTTGCTCTGTGCTGCCTGGGATAGACCCCCGGGTAGGTGGTTGTATGATGGATGATGAAGGTTTATGTAATCTGATACTGTGATCAGTCAGAAAGTTGGATTTTATAAAAAAAAATAGGATGTTGCTTTGGTATTTGATAGAGAGATACAAAGTAGTTCTCTCTTTTGGTGACAGGATACATACAGAATGGCTGAATTGTCCTCCTGGTAGGGAGGGGGGCTGTAAGTTCCTCCCTAATCTTCAAAGAATGGCACCTAGCCCAGCCCTGTGCCCCCACTGCTGTGCCCCCACTGCTGTGCCGACTGAGTCTCCTCCTCCTCTCCTTCCTCCCCTCCCTCAGTCACCAGCCGGCGGCCGGCGTGGCCTACACCCACCCCACCACGGTGGCCAGCTACACCGTACGGCAGGCGCCTGTCGCGGCGCCCACAGTAGCCGCTGCCTACGCCCCCGCCGTTGCCACCGTGGCGGTTGCTCGCCCGGCGCCACTGTCCGCGGCCGCTTATGGCGGCTACCAGCCCACCCACGCCACTGCCGACTTCAGCTATGCCCAGAGGCAGCCAGAAGTCCCGCCGCCTCCTCCGCCTGTGACCACACAGAACTACCAGGTAAACTACATTTCCCATAGGCCTTCGGGAGACGTATGTGTTCTATGGTGACACAGAGACCCCTGGTAATGAATGACTGACTGGCCTCCCCCTGCAGGACTCGTACTCATATGCGAGATCCACTGCCGCAGCCGTGGCCTACGACAGTAAGCAGTACTACCAGCAGCCTGTGGCTGCACCAGCCGTCCCGCAATCCCAGCCTACAGTGGCCGAATCCTACTACCAGACAGGTACTCATCAGCGGTCCGTTAATAACGATGAAGAAAGGCTGTAAATAGAGGAGAAGGTCACTGAGAAATGTACGGCTGTAGCCAAATAGCACGAAGATAGCAGTTTGCACAAGTGTGTCCGTGGCTCGGGGGAGTGAAAATAGAGGTTGTCAGGCAGCCAGGGTAGCCCTGGGGTCCTTCGTGGCACGCTGCTGGAAATGCCGCTGCGTTAGCAGTGACAGACAGGTGCGTCTCATGAGGACCGACCAATCATGTTGACAGAAATGTTTTCTTATTTATTTCTATCGCAGTCCCTAAGACAGGCTACAGCCAGGCGGCCACGCAGTACACGCAAGCACAGCAGACCCGTCAGGTGACCGCCATAAAGCCGGCTGCTCCCAGCCCCGCCACATCCACCTTCCCAGTTTACCCAGTGTCCTCTGCGGTCCAGCCGGTGGCTGCTGCCACCGCCTCTGTGGTCCCCTCCTACTCCCAGAGCGCCACCTACAGCACCAACGCAGTCACGTACTCCGGTAAGCAGCTAGCATTTGATGAACCACGCGTTCGGGTTCGCTTGAGCTAAGGGCTGCGTCGCTATGGTAACCTCGTCGGAGAGGCGCAGAGACAGGCAGCCTTCGTGCTGCGAGAGCCTTTAGGCCCCAACCGTGCGGACTTGCCCTCTGGGTCTCTGTGCTGGCCTGCGTCGAGCCAGTCAGACGGGGGCGGAAACGCGGCCGATACACTTTTAATGTGCACAGGCTTTTTGAAGCACGGTGGGAAGTCACTGGTAGGTGCCCAGGTCTAAAAAAGCAGTATCTGTTTTCCACTACAGTTAGCAAATAACCTTTCGCATTCCGGTGCCGTCCATCAAAAGCTTGTGGCACTGCCCCATCCTCCCTTTCATGGTAACTTTTATAGGTTTTTTTTTAAGCTCTTGTAGCTGTAGATTTTTAACAGCTTGAGAACCTCGGTTGGGTTTCCTTATTACAAAAAGGTCTTCTGTCATGGACTATAAAGACAGAGTGAGAACACCTTATTGGAATGGGGTGGATCTTAAGGGGGAGAATGTACTTTGAATGTCAGTCGCATGACCTCATAGACATTTCTGCTAAGCTTGGGCGTCATCTTTCATGCCATCCTGTACCCCGCAATACCGTGCTATACTGTATTACCATAATATTGCCCAGACCTAGTGTCCGGTAGCTTGAATGCCTTCAGTGGAGCCAGTAGCGCGGTTTTCTTGTGTTGAAAAAGGGCGCGGTCGTCTCTGCTCTGTCAGTCTATCACCATGGAAACGCATGCATTTGCCAGCTCTCCGTGCCGGCCCTAAAACAGCAAGCGTGCCTCCTCCTGCCCGCCCCCAGGGTCGTCGTACTCTGGCTACGAAGCTGCCGTCTACTCCGCCGCCTCGTCATACTATCAGCAGCAGCAGCAACAACAACAACAGCAGCAGCAGCAGCAGCAACAGCAACAACAGCAGCAGCAGAAACCGGTCATTGCGCCTGTGGCCGCCACCACTGCCTGGGTCAGCGGCGCCTTCACCAAGAAAAGCCCCATCCAGAACAAGCAGATGAAGGCCAAGCCCTCGCCCAAGCCGCCCCAGATCCACTACTGCGAAGTGTGCAAGATCAGCTGTGCCGGCCCTCAGGTCAGGGAGCAGTGTGCCTTGGGGGGTGGGGTTCAGATCCAGGGGTGGGGCTACTTGCTGCATTTATTGCCCTACATCTCTGGTTAACCCCCTCCCTGCGTTCCTCCTCCTTGGGTCCCCCCACCCTGGCCGTCTTCCATCAGTGCACAGCCCGCTTCATTAGCCTGAGCTTGGTTGTACTGAGTGCTTCTCAAATGAGAAATGCCTGCAGAAATCACCATGTCCTTAATGCTGAGGGGACCTGACATTTCATTCAGCTTTTCTGACCTCAGTCTGCAGACACCCCAGCCCATTTAAACACTGGTATTTCAATTTACCTTTTGCTAATTAACTATTACTAATGTAGCCGTTGGGTGTAGACAAAGCACCTAAATATTGTGGGGGGCTTCAGGAGACTGAATAAACTCAAGAAATTATCTGGGGCTCCAATGCCAACAAACACCCCCAAAAATGTATGTACATGGTATATACCTACACCACGGTGCTTTAACTCGGTGCTGGACCCTTATGAGAGACTCTGATCCCCACCCAGACCTACAAGGAGCACCTGGAAGGGCAGAAGCACAAGAAGAAGGAGGCGGCCCTGAAGGCGGGCCAGGGTGGGGCCAGTGGTGGGGCGGGGCCAGCACGTGGGGCTCCCAATCAGCTGCGCTGTGAGCTCTGTGACGTGTCCTGCACGGGGGCCGACGCCTACTCTGCCCACATCCGCGGGGCCAAGCACCAGAAGGTGAGCGGGACACGGCACCCTCGTGGAATTGGCTGTGGGAGCGGCTCTCTCCCTCATGGGATCATGTCGAGGCTTCCCAGTTATCTGCTTTGGTGCTCTCGCCCTGTCAGTGCCGTTTCCCCTGATCTGTAACATGCTTTGCTGAAAAGTGCCAATTGGATTAATAAACTCAAGATTTAAGAGTTTTGTTCCTGCTGATGTTGGATTGCCAGGTCAGTTATATTCCTGGAGGTGTTGTTTAATTATAATATATATGATTATCACCAGTCCTCCCTGTGGGTTAGTCCTCAAATTTCTGCTTTGCACACACTTCCAGATGCTAATCAGCATTTACTGAGATGTTCTTCTAATTCTGTGTGTGTGTGTGTGTGTCTGTAAAGTAACACAAAATGTAAAGAAATACATTTTTTTCTGTCTTATGTAACCAACACACAGTTCCTGCTAATGAATTTCAGCTGGGTTGCCCTGAATTATGATGTTGCGCAAATTCTAATATTATATTATATTATGTTTATATTTTTATTTGTTTTTTTTATGTAGTGGGTTTTGATTGGTCCTGGGTCACATTCTCCCCACTGCTTCTGAAACCTGTCATCATCTTTGTGATGCGATGTTGCTGTGGGATCCGTGTCACTGCGTCCTACCTGCTGACCCTCTGCACATCATACAGGTGGTGAAGCTGCACACCAAACTGGGGAAGCCCATCCCCCCCACAGAGCCCAGCGTGGTCACCCAGAGCTCCGCTCTCACCGTCACCGCCTCCAGCAGGTCGCCCAGCTCCACTGTCAGTGGCGTGACCGCGGCGGGCGTCTCGGCCACCTCCGCGTCTGCCGTCGGCTCCTCCATGCCACCCTCCTCGTACCTAAAACCCGTGAGCATCGTTAGCAGCGCCCTGTCCGGTGCTGGGCTGGTTACCGGAGCCAGCAAGGGTGCAGTCGGTGTCCCAGTCACTGCTGCGACGATCACGAAGGTCAACGCTCCTAAAATCAACTTCATCGGTAAGATTTAACGACCTGTGACACATAGCAATTTATCGCGATAAAAATATTTTTCGGTCTGACGCGCGTTAAGGTCATGTCGGAGGGGGGTGCTCTTGCTGTTCAGGAGATAGGGAATCGATGGGATACATTGAAGTACCTCGAAGCGCTACTTCTCTCAGCTTGTTCTGGCTGAAGCTCCACCGTCAGTCTGACTGTGTTCCCTGGACTTCAAGGAGGCAGCAAACCAGCGGCCACCGGGATAAAGACGGACGAGATGAAGGCCGAGGCGTCAAAGCAGCAGATGCAGCTACTGCCGGCTGCCTCGGCTCAAGCGATGCCGGCCCTGGTGGGCGCCCCGGCGCAGACCGTGAAGCCTGACGCCCCCGAGCTTCCTGGTCTGTGCGCCCTGCAAAACGACGTGCAGCCAGTCGGCCATGACTATGTAGAGGAGGTGCGGCAATCATCGGGGTCGCCGAAAAGGGGTGGGGGTGGGGG
>JAODKF010000046.1:4875542-4888750 GCA_026779585.1 Mormyrus proboscirostris | reverse complement strand
CCCCCCCCCCCCCCCCCCCCCCCCCCCCCCCCCCCGTTCACAAACAGCACTGAACATGAGACAATAACAGTGTGCTTAAACTGAAACATGAGCAGCTTTTTCCACAAAGATGCAATAAAGTCATCTTCATTAGCATCGACTGGACAGCATGGAATATTGCCCGGCACAGAAATTTCTAGAAGAACATACTTAAAACATCAGTCGGTCTAAGTAGGCAGAGCCTTTGTATATTTTTGCTAGCTGAAATTTATATGTATACTTCATAAAATTAGGATTTACTTTGCTGGCTGTATCTCAGTCTAGCTCTGTGGTGATATCCGTCGTCTGGGCTGGAATTAGATGCTGCCTGAAATAATCATCAGTACTGCTTTACACTAAGGCTCCCCTTTGCCACTTATAGATGATAGTAACTCATTAATAAGAAGAAAACTGTGGTATGTTTATAAGTATGTTTTAAGTTGTTTATAATTGTCTAGTAATAATTTACAAAGTGTTACAACCTAATTAATAACCTGCTTATAAACCATTCATAGTGCCCTTATAAGGGTAGCCTTGTTGTAAAATGCCACCGAATCATCTTGCAACTGAAGATTTTGTTGACTTGATCCCCGCGCTGCTACTCCTGTCTCTGTAAACCTTTTCAGGTGCGAAACGACGAAGGCAAAGTGATCCGCTTTCACTGCAAGCTCTGCGAATGCAGCTTCAACGACCCAAACGCTAAGGACATGCATCTGAAGGGGCGGAGACACCGGCTGCAGTACAAGGTCAGCGGGCCGCCTGGACAGGGCTCAGTTATGCCGTTTGCATTCACCAGCTTACAGTTATGATGCTTAGCTTAGCAACAAAAGTGACTGCTGGTCTGCCCTGTGCCCTTGTTCCGCTAGCTGGTCTGTCACTACAGCATGGTTGGTAGGAGCATCTGGGTTGTGTTTGTGCTTTAGTCACGTTGGACATTTTTGTCCGTGTTCTGCTTGTCGTGCAGAAAAAGGTGAACCCTGACCTCCAGGTGGAGGTGAAGCCCAGCATCAGAGCTCGGAAGATCCAGGAGGAGAAGATGAGGAAGCAGATGCAGAAGGAGGAGTACTGGCGACGGAGGGAGGAGGAGGAGAGGTGGAGGATGGAGATGAGGTGTGTTTCGCTAACTGACGATTAATCACGGAAAAATACTGATAATTAAGGTATGATCCTCAACTCTGAATCAAGATATGGAACAGGGAGGAACTTCATGGTCCTTAGGATCCTAGGGGGAGCATTTTTTTGGAGTTTACTTACATGGGAACAGTATAGAAACTGCTGAAGTTTGTTTGAGAACCTCCTTTATACAGGAGCCAGGAGACGGCTTGATAATTAGGAATGTGACTGAAACGTTTCTGGCTTAATAACACGTAGGGCACGCCTGTAAATATACTGTGTAACATGTAAAATACCCCTCAGATCCGGTCACTTCCATAGGGTTTATGTCAAAGTGTTTTCAATAAAATATTGACAGGATGATGGAAGTCACTTTTTCGTTTATGTAGTGTTAGATGGTAACTGAAGCATGTATCTGTTTGTGTGTGTGTGTGTGTGTGTGTGTATCACAGGCGGTATGAGGAGGACATGTACTGGCGTCACGTGGAGGAGGAGCAGCATCACTGGGAGGAGTGTCGCCGGATGCCCGACGGGGGGGGTTACCCGCAGGGCCCTCCCGGGCCCCCTGGCTTGCTGGGGGTCCGGCCCGGGCTGCTGGCCCCTCAGCCGCAGGGCTCCATGGTAAGGCTCCATGCCAGACGGCCCCGTATGCAACCGTTTGTGATGCTGAACGTGGTGCCGGCCACTTTAATTCTGTGCTGATTGATGAGAGATTATCAGGTGCATTTGAAATATGTTTTCTTTTGAAAACCACATAAAATATCTCATATAGCCTGCGATTTCTAGTTGCATTTAAGTTGTTTAAATGATGACCTTCGTTGCTCAAGTGATATGAACAAGTTGCAGAACTTTAAAATGACTAGAGCACCGTTGCGATGGGTTGGCGCCCCCTGCTGGGTTATTCCCTGCCTTGCGCCCATAGCTTCAGGCAGAGGCTCCGGACCCCCCGCGTCCTTGCATAGGACTATTGAGTATGCTTGGATAAAGTGCTTTTCATTAGTAAATGGAAAAGCCAGTCATACTTAGAAACGTCTTGGTATTTTCCGCTGTTACACGTATTCCTGGCACCCAGGTATTGCTGGATGTGAATTTTAATAGTGCGATTCATTCAGTGAATCCAGCTGAGTAAAGTGTTCAGCTAGACGCTGGAAGAAAGGATGCTTGGATGTATATTAAAGGTTAAGTAAGAAATTTCATAAATTAATCCTTTTAGTCAGATTTCATTATGTGAGTTTTAAAGCGAATTTCTTGCACTGTGCTTTACAGTGATTTAGAACTGAAAAATGCAGTCATAAATGAAGTAATCTGCCGCAGTGCGAGTCCCTGAGCGGTGATCCTACTGCTCGAGGTGATGGGCTAACCCTGTAAATCTTCTAGAATGTTTTTAAAACGAGAACTCTATTTGCAGGCTTTGGGGCTTGTGTAGTTTTGAAGTTATTTTCCTCTCCAGAGAGAGTTTGGTCTTTATTTTTATTCTATCAGTCTCTGAAATCAATTTTTTCCCCTTGGTGGCAAAACCCCCAACTTGGTTGAAAACTCATTAGAAACACTTTGTCCACAAAATCTACTTTTTTCTTATGTCCACGAAATAACAAAAGAAGTTCTATTCTCACCCCCTCTTCTGAGTGTGCTCCTCTCCTCCTTTGTCTGAGGAGTAGATGGACTGTGCAAATCAGTTTTTCTTGTTTTTATAGTGAGTATTATAGCATTAATTAAGGCCTGTCCTGGACAGACGCCGAGCCTCCCAGTGTAGCGCACTTCCTTAGACGTTGTTGTGACAGAAGCTAAGTGAATATGCAAGTCGGTTTGCTCACTGAATGCATTTAAGATCAATAGGTCTTTTTTCTTTCTTTCTGTCCCTCATCAGATTAAATTGCTCTTACTATGGAGAATGAATTGCTGCTGTTCTGAATCTGGAGAATTTGGGTCGTAAGCTTCATGTTTCTCCTTCCCGTCTTGATGTATGTAACCTCTATGATACCTTCTAGCCCATACGTCGCCCCGATTCCCTGGACGACCGATACGTCATGACAAAACATGCCAACATCTACCCCATGGAGGACGAACTTCAGGCTATCCAGAAGATCGTGTCCATCACGGAACGAGCCTTAAAACTGGTGTCGGACATCATCGGCGACCAGGAGAAAGGCGAGGATGACGACAAGGAGCAGAAAGACCTCCAGGGGAACAGGTCAGCCGCACGTTTGTCCATAAGCTGGTTTTCTGTCCCACCTCCTGGTAGATGAAGTATGCTGCTTTTAGTCTCGCTGACGTTGTCATTGCCATAATTTGAAGATGAGAGTAAATAAAATCCTTGAATGACAACAGCTTACCTTGATATTCAGAGTTGCTGAGAGATCATACATCTTGACACAGGTCTGTGCATGAAGGTCTAATCGTTGAGGCATGTCATCATGATGGATCTCGTACTTCTCTTGAATGGCTCTCTTGAGTCCTGTGTGGTTTTGATGGCGCTTCTTGCCCCCCCCCCAAAATCCCAGGACTCTGAAGGGGGTGATGAGGGTAGGGGTGCTGGCCAAAGGCCTCCTGCTTCGAGGAGACAAGAATGTCGACCTGGTGCTCCTCTGCTCTGAGAAACCGTGCAAGAACCTCCTCACACGCATCATGGAGCACCTCCCCAAGCAGCTTGCGGTATGAGTCAGGCCCTCCTGTGTGACGGCTGTCAGTCAGGGTTGCTTGATGTTATTATTGCCGCATGCCACAGAGTTTTCTCCATTAATTTAATAGTAATGTAGTTAGGTGTTTCTGCGTTAAGTCTTTTTGTAACTAGATACCCCCTAGTGGCCACAATAAACACTGCAGATGTCTGCCTTTTCCCATCATCCTCGGCAGTGTCTTGGAGAGTTGATTCCACCTGCAGGAAGCTTGTGACCCTTTAAAAGTTCTCTGCTTGGAAAGTATGAGTTACTTACAATCCTTTTAAATTAGGTTGTTACACCAGAAAAATATGAGGTGAAGGGCTGTGCACATGAGGGGGCCTTCATCCTGACGTCCGGCGAGGAGCCCAAGATGCAAGTGACCATCACGCTGACGTCCCCCATCATCCGAGAGGAGAACATGCCACAAGGAGGTTAGAGACGCTCATTTTTTGCGTTTTTCTTTTGGCAACGAGTGGCCTGTGGTTATGGGATGGAAGGCTGCATTCTGCTTACGTGACATTCTGTGTGTGTTTGAAAGGTTTTATGTGTGAATTACTTTTCCTAGTATAATGAAGTTGGAAAAAACGGCACAAATATAGTCATTTCCTTATTAAAAACCAGCCATATAGCAAAGCATACAAAGTCATTTCTCCTGCAGGACAATTTAAACACTTTGTGTACAGATATCCCCTGTTCACCGTCCATGCCCATTAACAACCGTGGCTTAAAATATTACTATAAAATAAGACGTATATTTTAATGCTGGATGTAGCAGGTGCTGTGTTTTAAAATGCATGGGCAGTTAAATAGCATAAATAGGCAATTATCTATAATTATTGTGAATTTCCATACATTTTAAAAAGGTTTAGCACGTGTGTAACAATTTAGACTTTGGACAAAATGAAGAATGTTTTTTATAAAAAATTTAATTTATAGTATTTTATATATATACTTAAAATGCTTCTTAAAATTAATATGCTGCCCACATGATACGTGTTTTCTATGACGGCGTTTCTTGATTTATAAAACTTATTGTACTGTACTAAATATTTTCATATTTGCTTTAATAATCCATAATAAAGTTTAAAATACAGCACTATCTGCAAAGTATCCAAAATACTTGGTTCAGTAATTAGTCATTTTGCACTACGGCAGGGCACAGTAGCCAAAACTTTAAGTGACTCTGGTAATATTCGATCAATCTCCAAATCATTTAATGTCCTGTTTTACGGAACATGGTGCGGACGTTAAACGGGGGTTACCTGTATTATATCGGGAATCTCAGGAGAATTACTGAAACATGAACCACACTGAAAGAATTATGATGCCCAGTTTCAATTGTTGATCAGCCCTTTTCTCCACAGTAATACCTGGTTTCTTCTGGCTTGGAAAACTACTTTACTTCCCACGTAAAAGCCATTAATCTGTCTTTCGTAACAGTATATTTAATGTTGTCTTTTTGATGTCCTGTTGTGGTGGCATCTCTCTTGTCTGTGCTGAATAAGACGTGGCAAAAAAGCCTTATATTCTTGTCTGTCAGCTTCGTCTACATCTAAAATGGGTAAAACTCTGTGTACTTTTCCTACTATCGCCTCTTACACCCAACGCCTACTGGGTCATTTCTGTTTTTCCAGTAGAGCTCGGAGGTTCGTCTGAAATGCGGATCATGATTCCTAAGATCACTTCTGGAGTTTCTGGGTTTAGAGTGTGAGCCAGAGTTGTTGTTTACTCTGAGGTTGTCTCGCCGGTGGCCGCATTAAACTCCGGATTTTAACGTCGTCTTTAGAATATGACTTGTGCCCTTAAGACTCCGCTTTCTATAGCTACTTCTGCACGTCGTTTGCTCTCGAACGGCTGAACGGTCGTCGTCCTCCTTCCCAAAATGCCAGCTTAGTCAGGGTAACCACTGTGCGAGTCCAATTCGGTTCTACATGCGGTTGCTTTGTGTTCTGGGGAATTTCCTTTTTGCTTCTCAGTGACTCATTTTTTTCCTAAATGGGTCATTAGTTTTAAATGCTGTTGGGTTGATCTCCATTTAAATAGTTTGGTCCTTAAATTAACATTATTAATTTGGAGTTTGATTTATGGAAATGCTAACAGCAAAAAATGAGCTATTGTCACTGGATTGTCTAAATAAAAGTACAAAAGGAGGGGGGAAATGGTTTGCTGTGGCAGAATGTCTCAACCCAAATCCCCACAGGGAATTAAATTTGCCTCCCCTGCGCACTGTCCTCGTTAATATGCCAAGCCAAGTAAAATTTAGTTTTTAGGTTCCATTCCCCATGGAGAGGTCCATAAAGTGTACCACTCTGATAAAGGCACACCCAGTAACTACCAAGACGCCATCTAATGTGGTTCTGGGGAATTAAAATGGGCGTCAAAAGGGAGTGACGGAACGTGCCATTTGGATGTTTGTAGGTGGGGGGGGGGGGGGTTTCAGTGACTGGAGCTGTGATATGCTAAAGGGTTCTGGGGGCTTTTCCCCCACAGCTCTGTTAGTTTAACCAGGTTAGAAGCAGTGGGACTCATTGAGTCACAGGACTTTGGAAGGATTTTTGACCATGTTTTGCGTCAAATACTTTGCCACACATACCTCTGGGTGTTTGGGGTTTGTTCTTTCCTCTTATCAACATGCAGGTCTGTCTCACCTATTCTGCATGGTGGCGCAGGTTTGAATGGCCGTCCTTCTGCTTCACCTATAGATCTGCTTGGGCAGAGTGGAATGGGCGCCTACGAATCGCAGTCAGCTGTAACATTAAGGATTGGGATCCCTGCTGTTCTGCTGGTTGAGGTTTCATGTGCAAACCACTGACTGCACTCAGCCAGCTGATTGGGCTCTGCTCATGCTGTTTTTTTTATCTTGCGGTCTGAACACAGTGCGGATCTCAAATAGACCTCAGAAATCAAGTCAATCAGTTCTCGTGGAGGGTGGTGCTTGCGGGTGGGTGATTTCCATAGCATTCACTGCATTTGACACTCTCCATGCGTGGCAATGTGTTTGTATGTGTCCCCTCTACCTGGTCAAACACCCATTCCTCACCCCTCTCCCCCCACCCCCCCTGATGATTCAATCCGTTTTTAGATGTAACCTCAGGTTTGGGGAAAGACCCAGCGGACCTCTTGGACAGGCAGAAATGCCTTGACGCTTTGGCTGCTCTGCGCCACGCTAAGTGGTTCCAGGTTTGGGACATTTTACTTGCCTCTTGTAGCCTTATGACACTCACAGCTGCTCATCTTTTAAGTGCTGATTTGGTCTGAGAAACCTTCTTACCTGATAGAAATGTGTGAAAAACTATAGAAAAAAAATCAAGCCTAAAGTCATTTTGAGTTGTAATGTTGTAGATTTCACTGACATTTTGTCTAACATCTAATTGTTCCAGTATAGTTAATGTGCTACTTCATAAGGCTGCAGTGTAAGTCTCTTTATCGTGATCTTTTTTCTTTTCATGATGGGGGTCGAAGATAAAGGAGGACATCTGAATTGATTAGCCTTTGCCTAAAATGCAAGGCCAGTTAAATCAGAGGTCCTTCTGTGGTTTTACCTCCAGATCTCTGAGGTCATGGTTTCCTGTGTGTCAAGAGATCCTCTCTTGCATGTTTGGCAAACTATGACTTCTTATTGGCTATGAGGTAAAAGACTGCTGTTTGGGTTGGCTGTAAGCTTCCATTTTGAGCAGTGGTGTCGTACCTCTTTAAATGAAGACCCCTTCCCCCCCACCAATTAGTGTCATGAGATTTTGATTTTGTCATGACAGAATTTTATTTTGTCGCACTCAAGGCCAGAGCTAATGCCCTGCAGTCCTGCGTGATTATAATCCGCATTCTGCGTGACCTCTGCCAGCGAGTGCCCACCTGGTCGGCCTTTCCCAGCTGGGTGAGTCGTGCCTAATGACGTCCTTCACTGCAGGTTGAAATGAACACCGGGAGATTCAAGGTCCACTCTGTTTAATGCTAAGTTTGAGCTTGCAAGGCTAGTTCTAATTTGTAGACTCTGTGTTTGTAGTATTTATCTGTTCATTCATCAAATGAGTCAGGTTGAGGGTGCTGTTGAGTTGTTCTTGGTGGCAAGGCTATAGATTTGTGTATGGACGGTAGGCACATGATCCTGTCAATACTGTGGGAACACCGTGCTTGTTTAGCAGGGGCGGGGGCGGTTGATTTAGTCCCTAAACCAAACCAAACCTCTGCCCTTGCTTGGGGGTCCCCTATAAGGCCATGGAGCTGCTTGTGGAGAAGGCCATCAGCAGTGCCCCAGGCCCTTTGAGCCCTGGAGATGCACTGAGGAGAGTCTTTGAGTGCATCGCTTCTGGGATCCTGTTACCAGGTGAGCCTAGAGGAGCTGGTGTGCAGCCTCTGCTGGCCCCGGTGATGTACATGGTGCTGGAGAGTTGGTTTGTTTCATATCTTATATATAACTATAACTATGGCAGATGTCTCGTGCATAAGTTAAATTTATAGTCAAAAAAATTTTGGCACTGGTATTTCATTATTATTTTGTAAGTACCTTTTAAAGTATAATATTTTACCTGCCTTGCTGACTCCTGTGCGGTCCTGCGTGTAGGTGGTCCAGGACTCTTGGATCCGTGTGAGAGAAACCCCACAGACACCCTGAGCCCAATGTCCAAGCAGCAGAGGGAAGACGTGACGTCCAGCGCCCAGGTGCTCCTGATACGCACACAATCACTCACTCTCACTTGCATTTCTGTCTTTCCGAGGACTTCCCTGTCTTCCCCTGGCTGCGTCCCTAACCCTCAATACTGCCTCTCCTTCTCCTTCGCTCAGTTCGCCCTGAGGTTGTTGGCGTTCCGGCAGATCCACAAGATCCTGGGCGTGGACCCCCTCCCCCAGATGAACCCCCGCTTCAATGTCCACAACAACCGCAAGCGGCGGCGGGACAACAGCGACGGCACGGACAGCTTCGAGAGAGAAGGGAAGAAAGACAAGAAGGACTCTGAGCAATACTGAGATGTGAACGTGGCGCTCTCACCCTCACGCTAATAGTCACACCCTCTGCTTAAACCTTGTTTAGTCCTGAGTTTTTCAGTTGGTCCCTTAGTAACTGCTAACCAGTGTCAGGTTTCTGCTATGAGTTCCTTTTCTCCTCCACATTTTGCTTTTTGAATTCTCTAACCTCTGACTTCTCCTCACCCTTAGAGGGAACAGTTTTGATCATAAGCTTAAAAAAATAACAATGTGATAAAGTCTCCCAAGCTTTCCAACAGTCTTGGTGCTTTTTTTTGTGTGCGCTTGGGGGAAGAAGCTTTTCCCCCCCCAAACAATAAAATTTAAACAAGTGATTATCTGTTATGTTTTTGGATTAGGAAAAGAGTTAATCTTTTATTACTGTTCATTAAATAAATTTGCAGGTAGTGTGTAGTCAGTGTGAGAAACACAATCTCCTGCTTATTTAAAATAAGCTATATTTTAATTATATATATTGTGTACAATGTATGACTGGACATGTCTAATGGTAGGTTTAAAAAAGATTAAAGCTGGTTTTAATTTACATCTTTGCTTTACTGTTAACGCTTCTGGAAGGATGAGTATTGTCATGTTTTTGGTGTCTGTTCTGATTCCTGTGTGAAATTTAAACGAAAAGACGGGTAAATGTTTTTTTTTATGTTTTGTTCTTGAATGGATTAAGTTGGTATTTAGGTTAACACCTATGTCCTTCACTTAGTTCCTTTGAAAGGCATTTCCTTTGAACGACTTATGGCATGAATTCATTAAATTTATGGCATAAATTCAGTAGGTTGTTCATGTTACTGCTGCAGATCGCGGTTCGTCGATTTTATTCATTCTGCAGTCCAGGGTAGGAAACGCATTTCCTGTCTTTCCCCGGCGAACAGGCAGGATGTTATTCTGTTCGGCTCCTGTCGGGATACAGGAGGAAAGGGAAACCTGAGGGTGATGTCACTGCATGTGTTTTGCAAGCATTTCACCCACCCAACCCCCCTCCAGTAAGCAAACTCCCAGTGACGGACCTGCTTTGAAGACGAACACCTCCCTCGTCTCTCTTGAAAAAAAATCTAAGCCTCAAGTGTTTTTCGCCGTGTCTGTTACACCCTGAAAACAGTGGGAATGTACTTGCCCGAAATACAATTTGTAACGTGCCAGGTATTAATTTTATATGTATGAGTCATGGGGAGGTGGGGGTGACTAAACAAAACTAGTCTCTTGGGAAAACGAGCCAGCTCCACGAAGCTTATTTAGTCTGCTTCTTTTCAGTTGAAGCGGTGTTTCTTGTTTTGTTTGTGCAGCAGGTGGTGAAAGCACCGGGTGTTCGGTCTGTAATGGAAAACGTGTGTTGGTCGGTTTTGCCAAGGCGAAGAGACACTGCAAGTTCAAAGGATCGCTGGGGTGCCGGGATCCTCCCTGTGTTGGGCTGGTTCCGCATGTAAACACGGGAAAAACCTGATGTTGAAAACCTATAATGGGAGTTGTCATCGGTCTGGTACACCCTCGCCATACAACGTAGACACCGATCACTAATTTCAGTTTGTTTTCATCTACTCTTTGAAGAGCAAATACCAATCACAAAAAGCTCATGACCAGCTAAATCTGGAGAGGGGGGTTCATTCTGCTGCTGCTATTGCGTTTTTGCTTAAATAAGGAACACATTTTAAGACCAATGAAGTGCTGCTTTGTTGTAACACGGCATTTTTGGTGGACCAATAAAGCACGTTTTTAGGAACTTGTGCTGAAACCCTCGTGTCAATATATTTGTTTCCTGTAACTGTCCATTATGACGCATCATCTCACTTTAATTTGATCCTCACCCTGCATCTGTCACTGATGTGAAAATATGAAAAACAAGTCATGCATGAAAATTGAATACATTTTTTTCCGCAAAGACACTAGCACAAATCTTCCTGTAAAATATGCTTTGCCTTTGAATTCCTTTAATGTTTTTCTAACTTATAGATGTGCAGAACAGCAGGGGATAAGTAAGGAGAATAATGCAAGATGAAATACCTTTAAATATATAGATTGACTTATTTTGACTTTTGTGCCTTCAAATTATTTCCAGATTAAGAGCGATTACATTCCATTCAACATTTCCTGAACAACGGAAAAAAATTGCTTAAACAATAAAAGTACTAATTTTTAAGTACAGATAGTCTGATTATTCTGAAACTTCAGGTATTTACTTTTAAAAGTTGTATAAACAACTCCAGAAGGTGCGTCCGGCCACTTTCAAAATACAGTAATAACAAAAACAGAGGGAGCGTTACATGCATGGTGGTGGTCGAAAATAGCTCTTAACAATTACTCCATTCAGGAAAACTCTCGTCATCATCTGTAACCTTTTAAAACAACTATTATCAAGTTTTTAAAACTGTTATTGTGATATTGTTTTTTTCAAATATACAAAACTTCACTTCCCACGTGTTTTTAGAACTAATTTTTTCGTTCTTTTATCATCGGCTTAAAAATAACCCGCCAACCCTCCTGCCAGACATGCTGTGCGCTCCTCAGACCCTTTCCTAACTTTCCAGGCGGTGGGGACGGCGACAGTGATTTGACGGATGGCTTATCTGGCCAATGGCATGGCGCGCTGATGGCTGCGCGTTCCCGGCGCAGATGTACGGGCACCCGGGAAGAGCGGCCGGTGCGGGTTTTGCGGAAGGGGCGCGGTTAGCTGTCACCGCGGCGCGCTCCCGTGTATGCCAGGGCTGCCCCCGCTTTTGCGAAGCGCCGGATTTTGGTTAACTTTGGGCGAAATGTTAAGCACTCTGAGCGGCGGCGGAGGAAAGCCTGCTAAACCGTCGTTTGTCTCCTATGTAACTCCAGAGGTATGTAATGATAATGTAGGCTTCGGTCTAAAGGTGTTTTTGACTTGGTTGGGGCATGTGCGACTGAAAAGCGGCTATCTTGTGTAAAATCCATTGCTGGCATTGTGATTTGTTGTGTTCAAGTTAATTCAGCCCGGATCCTAAGCCGCACCAGCGACTACTCTGCGCAAACTAGTTATTTCACAAATCAGTACTTGGTTGTTACTAGTTGGAGACAAGGAAAAAACACAATGGCCGGAATTGTGCTTTGGACGCGGCTAAGTAGACCAGACCATCATGTAGGTGAACACCATTTTAACCCTCAAAGATCTGTTAAATCCAAAGTGGTCAAAATAAACGAGGACAGGTGATTTAGTTTACTTAGTTGCTATGATAAGTTTAAAGTATGGTTTGGTAGGTAGTCCTCGTAGTACAATTATTGAGTCCTTTAATTAAAAGGCAGCCGGGTTTGTTTTGGATTGCACTCTTGATGTGTTTCGGTGATAAGTTCTGCTTCAGCTGAATGCATAACCTATCTGATGGGCGATGGGAGAAGTTACAGAGACAGAAGATTGCAGAAGTCTTTCTGAATCGGTATCTTTCTCTCTCTCTCTCTCTCTCTGTGTGTGTGTGTGTGTGTGTGTGTGTGTGTGTGTGCGCGCGCGCGCCCGTGTACCTAGCTTTGGGATTCGATCGCGTGTCTCCAGCGTTACTTTGACTTCCAGATGCAGGTTCCCATGAGGAAGGTCTTCGTCTTATTTACGGGATGACGGAGTGAAGGTGGGGAACGCAATAGGAATGACACGTCTGCCAAATAGCTCCGGTGATCCCCGGGTACTTATACTTTGTACTCCGCATAGCTGGGCTGCGTGGTGTCAGTGCTGAAGTTGTTTAGGTTTTGAAATTATTATTATTAAGTTAGTTATTGGCATAGATGCATTATTTTGAGTACATTCTCTTCTGAAAATCCCAGTTTGCCCTGGGGAATAAGAGCAGCTGACAAATCACCTGGGGTGGTTTAAAGAAATCGCAAGTCACAGATCATCCGCTTCTTTCAACTGATATACTTTGCAGTCCTCAGAGTATGCGGCATAAAAAGGGAAGCGATCCTGGCAAATTAGCTTTGCCAAATATGTCCAGCTTGAAAGGCTGGGTGTCTGTACTAAGAAGTTGTCATGTTAATATGGAATTTTAGTTTTGAAACTTTCTGTTGACTCCTACCCCAGATAAAAGTAGTGGCCTATATTACAAATACTTTCTTTGCTTGGTTTTATCCACTTTTCAATCAGGTCTGTTCCCTGTAATCAGTCATTTGATGGCAGCTGCTTTTGTCAGAGAACAGCTGTAGAAAATGCCCATTGGCACTGATGGGCGTAGATCTGCTTTGCTGAGACTTTCTTTAATAGTCTGACAAGTGTGGCTCCACAGCAGTCGGAGTGTAAGTTAAGGCTGGGGAGTTTTCTCTGTTAGCAGCCGGTTTTGGCTGGTTAAAGGCATGCCTTTTTAGGCTGGTTTTTAAGAGCTGTTGGCAGCATTTTGGGGGGGGGGGGGTCGGGTCCATACACCCATGGTGCATTTTTAGTGACTTTAGTGACTTTTAGCATCTGTTATCTATAATGCGTGTGTATAGGCACTTCTTCCA
>JAODKF010000046.1:4848115-4859068 GCA_026779585.1 Mormyrus proboscirostris | reverse complement strand
AGTTACTGGTTAATTAATACATTAAGTAAGAGTGCACTACTACAATATTTGTGCCCCCTCAAGTAAAGTGTTACCATTCATTCAATACTGAAAAACAAAACTGTTCAAAAGGTTTAAGTGCAACATGTTTCAAAGTGGACAGACGTGTGAAGAGTTCAGAAGCCGAAACAATGTCTGGTTGTGCAGTTGGACAGATCACTGTTAATTTAAAGATTCTTTCATCACTATTATTGTTCTTCAATATCAACACAACCACTAAAGCAACTATTACTAAATATATTTTAAATTATTAATGAAGACAAACACAGTGGTGTGTAGCTTTGTGGGTTAAGGCCCTAAGCCTATATCTTAGGGTTGTAGGTTCAAATCCCGTGCCTTCTGGAGTATTGAAATTGATCTCTTAACTTCTGCTTCTTACAGGACACTACCAAGCCCTGCTCTTTCCACCGAAGTATTGCTCACTTGTATGTCACGAAAGCATCTGCGAATGAATATGGCAGACTGCATTATTTCTCTTACTTTCTGACTGGTAGCATGAGTGGTCATTCCCTGAAAATGTGGCAAACCGCCCTTATGCATCAAAGAGTGACTTAAATGGAAAAAAATGCAAAAACTAATAAAAGGACGATGCATGTCACGCGCTAAACGGGGAGTATAATAAGATATGGAGGAGAGAGCCGGAGAACGGGAACTTTAGATAGAAAATCTACAGGTTAAAAAAACAACATATAGCACATGCTGCCACCTGCTGTCCTGAGTGCAGATTGCAATATTTCCAGTATTTAAACACGCTCCCCAAACCTGACATTGTTTTACTTCAGAGATAATAATGTTATCAATTAATTAAAGTTATTAAAGTTATTTAATTATAAAAATCACATAGTTTTGAAAGGGTAGAAAGGAGTAATTAACTAGTTCTCAGTGGTGTTCATGTTCCTCGGTTTCAATCTTGGTGTCTTTTGCCTTGAAATGGACATAACGGAAGTGTATGGACCTTGTAGAACTGCGAGGTTAGTGCGTGACAGGAGATATTTCATTTTTCTGTTTTGTGTTTTAAGAGGATTATGCCTGCATGCCGTTCTAGATGGCGCTGGAATATGAACCGTACCAACCGTACTATAACAACTCCATCGGGTTAAATTCCTTCAAAATTTGTTCTTAAACTACATACCGGCATGTAGCACAGATTTCCCTCCTTTAAATGTCACCATTCTGATTTTCTGGTTTGCTATTAAACATGGATAGATGTTGAATAGGTTGTTTGTGCCGGAATAAGTTATAAAATCACAGCACAGGTAACCTAGCACTGCTATGAAGGGTGAACTTCATTTAGTAAAAGAGTACAATGACATTATGCGGGGGACGTAAATGTGGTGCACATTATTCGGGGGGCATGGCAGCAATTTGTGTGTATGTGTGTGTGTGTGGGCGGTGTCTGATGATGCAGAGCAGGTACTTCCCAATAAAGGAACAAATAAGCAGTGAATAAATAAATAGAACATATTGCAAGTTATCCATCCACCAAACACAATTTCGAGAAGTATTATGCAAAGTTTCACTAATTAATGCGATCAAGTAGCTGTAGCTGTATTTAACTTGAGAGCATTTTATCCACATGAACTTGTACCATTTTGTTCTGGCGAGGTTCTGAAGAGGAAAACTAAGGATAAGTCTAGAGATCATCCTCATCCCTCACGTTACCTAAGGGGACCAATGTGTCACATCCACGGCTGTCGTCATCATTTCCACCATATTGGAGAAATAAGTTGGAGAAGGAGAGGAGTGGAAAGTGGAGCATAAGCGGACGTGAACAAATGATTATGCTGACAGTGCCGTACATAGCAGAAAAAACCACTTAAGAAGCGTACCGGGGAGTGGATGCGTGTGCGGAAGCGCTGCACCGGCGCTGTACTCGCAGTGGGGAGGCAGGGGTAGCCGTGTGCGTGCACGGCATCAAGGAGAGGACTCGGGAGTCCCTGTCAGGCTGCGGACCATGACTTCCCTAACGCAGCGGAGCTCCGGCCTGGTGCAGCGGCGCACCGAGGCGTCCCGGAACGCCGCCGCCGAGAAGGAGCGCGACTCCGCGGACGAGGAGAACGGACCGCGCCGCGGGGACGAGCAGGACAGCGACGACGGCGGAGACGCCAAAGAAACGCGGCTGACGCTCATGGAGGAGGTGCTGCTCCTGGGCCTCAAGGACCGAGAGGTTTCCGCGTTTTCTGGTTCTGCTTTTTTATCCTTATTATTTATTATTAGGGGTCCATGCGGCGTAGCTGCAGGGTGCCTGTTGTGGTTTGTTTTTCTTATTACATATTATTTTTAGTGTTTATTATTGTTGCTGGCATATCATCATCATCATTATTATTATTATTACTATTATTATTCCCTACTAATAGTTTGTGGCTGTGGTATAAAACAGTTTGATTCTTTAACCGGCATGTTCAAAGGAATCTTGCATCAATAGAAGCGTAATTATTGTGAACTGTGACTGTAGATAAAGCTACAAAATGTTGATTTGACAGATAAATCTCATAACAGCGAGCAGGAGGTAAATCCGCTTATTGCTTAGATGAATCGTAAATTGCTGTCATAAACACCCAGTCCTTTAGGGGAATTAGCCTATCCTTCAGGGAAAGCGCCTTTCCTGCTTTATAAAGTCTTGTCTTCGGTGTTGCAGTTCCTTGGTTGAATTTACACGTCGATATACTCCTGCGAAAGCCTGTAGTAAAATCCCATAAACTACTGATCACCCACGCATGCTTTGACATAAGTCCGAATAAACAAATGCTTTTACGTGTCACAAATGATAAAATAAGTACATAGCTATTTATATTCTCCTTTTCAATCAGTCTCCCTAGCTGAGATATAGCCTATTTATCATCATCATCATCTTATTATTATTATTATTATTATTATTATTATTATTAACTTGGCTAATGGAAACTCCTATTTGAATCACGGCATATGCACGTTGCTTTACATCTGTCTATATATAATGTGGCCATCAGCCGACTGTAGTACAGCCCACGCAACCGTTATGCTTCATTTAGCGCGCATCCCCCGAAATATCCATCTCCCACACCTAGAAAACACCTCAGAAGCAGCTTCACCAGATACACAACGCTGAACCTTCGAAGTTTCACCTCCCTTCATTAGGCAAATAAATTCATCAGACAATGAATTACATTATACTTTCAACGACAGAAAATGTAATTCTATATTTCCGAGTTGTTCGGCCCGTCTTTCTATTCCTTTTTGTAAATCACGCTGCGTTTCTCAGTTTTTGCAGCAATTGTGTCAGTAAGAGGTTGGGATCAGCGATCAGGGCGATGAGGCCACGATGCAGATAGTACACCTTTATCAGATTATTCCCGGAAGTCAGGTGGAGATTAAGTCACTTTATTCAATGGTGTTCCTTTGAAATTTAAGATGGGGGTAGGATCAGTGACTTAACTAGAAATTCAGTATAATTTGCAAGGGAGAGGGTGGGGGGTTCTGGTAGATTTTGCCAGGCTTGGTGGGATCCCAACAATATATTTTTGTGCCCCTGAAAAGCACCAGGCCCCCCCTGAATCTGCGACGGGTTCTGTGCCCCTCTGACGCCCCTGGGGAGGATCTAATACTGTGCTTTCTTTTTTTTGCTATTTTTTGTGTTTATTATGTTCTTAAAAACAAAACCCATTGCACATTTAAAATATTAAAATATATATATTTAATTGTAAGTATTAAGGTATTCATTTTCTATCAGAGATTTCACCACTGAACTCCTCTTATTAGGTTGCATGCTTCAATCAGATTTAATCTGTCTCTTCTTTTTATTTAAACTGGATGTCAGTGTTTTTGCAGGTTAATGTCACCTTGAAGGTTAAAAATGGTTGATTCCAGCAGTTCCGTTTGTTAAAACACAACCTTGTAAGATGGTGTTCCAGGCCGGTGAGGGGAAGCTGTTTTCTGCTAATCTGTAGCAGTGATGTCCATGAGTCTGCTGTTAGATACAGCCCTGTATATCCAATAACATTAAATAGCTTCAAAATTGGTTCTGTGATTGTGACAGACAGGTGAGTTTGTGTCTGCAGTTCAGTCCCATAATGTGCAGTGATCTTCCATCTTTTGAGCTGGGCTGTGCCTCAACTGTTGGGTGTCAGTCTGGACTGAGTCTCGATAGAGAGAGAAAGAACGAGAGAAGGAGAGAGTGAGCAAAAGTGAGAGAGAGGGAGAGAGCTAGAAAGGGGAGAGAGAGGGAAAAAGGATGAGAGAGAGGGAGAGAGGAGGAGAGAGAGAAAGAGAGCCAGAAAGGGGGAAAGAGTGAGGGAGGGAGAGGGCTAGAAAGGGGAGAGAGAGGGAAAAAGGATGAGAGAGAGGGAGAGAGGAGGAGAGAGAGAAAGAGAGCCAGAAAGGGGGAAAGAGTGAGGGAGAGAGAGGGCTAGAAAGAGGTGAGAGAGCGCTAGAAAGGGGAGAAGGAGAGAGGAATTGAGAGAGGAGGAGAGAGAAAGAACTAGAAAGGGGGGAGAGAGGAGGAGAGAGAGTGAAGGAGAGAGCTAGAAAGGGGTGAGAGAGATGGAGAGTGAGCAAAAGTGTGTGTGAGAGAGGGAGAGAGCTAGAAAGAGGGGAGAGAGAGGAGGAGAGAGGGAGAGAGCTAGAAAGAGGGGAGAGAGAGAGGAGGAGAGAGGGGCAGAGAGAGAGTGGGTAAGAAGAGGAGAGGGAGAGGGAAAGAGAGGTATTTCCTGCACAGCAGTTCACAGAGCATCCTGGGTGTCCGAGGCTGGCTTTACAGAGAGATTAGGCAGAAAGTTACTTAGCTGACTGAAAGCAGAAGAGGTCACCAATTTCAGTAAACCATGGTAATTTAATCAGATCACTGTTTGTCTGATCAGCCACTTGAATGAAAGGGAACCTGGAATGGTCATACTGTTTGGTATACTGTTTTTTGCAGTCGTGCAGTTTCAAGGTGTAAGGTGTTTAGGGAAGTGGGATCTTCTGCTGTCTTTGTCGTTTGGTGTCTTGAGTTCACGATTCATGTGATAGTACAACACACGCTTCTTTTGGGAATTTCCACCCGCTTGTCAAATGTTAGCGCTCTGGTGACTGTCACAGAAGGCCGAGCGGTTTGAGCTCCACACCAGCTGCGCGCCGGCAGTTGAGAGTCTCCACAGTGCTGGGGAAGAATCCTCAACAGGGGGTCTTAAAACTCTGCTTGACCTGGAAAACCTTTGCCACAGTGTATTTGTTTGAGTAGCATTACAGTTGATTCTCACTGGAGTTAATTTTTTTATTTTTGTTGTTTCTGTCATGTGTAAACATTGTTATGATTTCTCATCTTCCATTATACAGCTAAGCTCAGTGCCCCCTCCCCCCAACAGAGTCAGACAATCTAATTTAACATCATGATATTGTTACACCAGTGTTTCCTAACCCAGTCCTCGGAGAACCCCGGACAGTCCATGTCTTTGCTCCCTCTCAGCTCCCAGCCAATCAGGAACACCGAATACCTGGTACAGGTGCGCTGGGAGGAAGCAAAGACATGGACTGCCCGGGTTCTCCAAGGACTGGGTTGGGAAACACTGAGTTAAATAATTAAGATGCATGTGAGTTGTGATGCGCAGCTTTATGGACCTTTAATCCTGGGCAGGTGTGTGACTCTCATCCATGCAGACTGCACATTTTACATATATAGGCCAGAGGATCTGTAGCAGGTCCATATGTGGACGTATGGCAGGAATGAGCCCTGTCGGGTACGTGACTGAAACATTGTGACCTGTTGTAATGTGCTTGCATGGGGCTGAGCTGATAAGCAGGCCTGTCTGGAGGCGCTTGTCATCGTCTGCATTCCCTGATGTGCAGGAGGTTATTAGGCGTGTTCTGCTCCATCCTGCTCCCAGTCTGCAGGCCTGCTGTACAGAACTGCATGTTGTTGATATAGACTGTAGAGGATAGAAATTGCTGTATTCCCATGACAGGGGTGCAGGAAAGGGGGGCGGGGGGCGATTCCCAGGGTCCGTCCGTGATGGGGGCCCTAAAAAATTGGGTAACGCTTTACATTAACTGCACCTTCATAATGCTTTTATATTGCATTCATAAAACATTCAGATTCATAAACAGCATGTATGTATACCTTAACATCCTAACATCACTTACCAGCTGCAATATACATTAATAACAAACATTATATAATAATAACAAACATTATAATTGTATAATTTTGTAATGTTTGTTAGTAATGTATATTAAAGCTGTTAAGAGATGATAGGATGTTAAGGTGTACTTGCATGCTGCTTATAAATGTTCTATGAATGCATTAAGAATGCATTATGAAGGTAAATGTAAACCTTTACCAAAAATTGGAACATAGTTGAATTTGTCTGGACTGGGGGGCCAATGTGATTACAGCAAGCATCTCATGGATTCATTAAAATGTTTCAATGAGGCTGGACTGTTATTTTTTATAAGTGATTGCTGTTAATGCATTTTAAACTGGATTTTGTATGCCGTTCTTGGAAAGTAGTTAGTTTGTCGTTCATTATTGAACTTTTCAGTGCAGACTTGCTGTTTAACTCTCATAGTTTTTGTCTTGGAGTTGCTCCTGGCAGCTTATAAACAGACATTTTCCAGCTCCCCAAGACACAAAACTTTTATTGTATGCATTTATATGTAGAAGAATAGATAATTTTAATGCTTTGCTTTCAGGAATCCTGAATCGCACATCTATCCTGCAGCAGATTCAAAATGCAGTAAGAATTGTAATTAGGAGTCAGTACAACCATATTGCACCCAGTCTATACTGCCTGTCCACTAGCAATACAAGAAAAACATTTAAAATTATTTTCCCTGCTTAGCCAGCACTAAAGCCCTTGCTTATCTAAAAGAACCAGCCAGCATGTAGAATCCTGAGCCTCCACTGAGGTCACTGACTGCAGGCCACGCTAACTGCCGGCCTCAATGACTGCAGGCTTCGCCAACTGCAGGCCTCGCTGACTGCAGGCCTCACTGACTGCAGGACTCGCTAACTGCCGGCCTCAATGACTGCAGGCTTCGCCAACTGCAGGCCTCGCTGACTGCAGGCCTCACTGACTGCAGGACTCGCTAACTGCAGGCCTCACTGACTGCAGGCTTCCCCAACTGCAGGCCTCGCCGACTGCAGACCTCACTGACTGCAGGCCTCGCCGACTGCAGGCCTCCTTGCAGTTCCTCACATAGACACGTCAGCCTCAGGGCTCCTGCTCTATACTGTAACTGTGTATGTGTGTGACACCCCTCTCCCCTGCTCTGAGAATTTAAATCCAGCCTGGAGACCTGTGGCTTCCAGTCCCCTTTCAGCATCAGTACTGGGCCATGGTGTCACTCTCCTCTGTGCTCACAGGCGGGATTATCTGTGCCTGGGCCAGAGTTCATGCCAGAACTGCAGATGGACATAACAGATCACA
The DNA here is from genome assembly GCA_026779585.1 of Mormyrus proboscirostris. Lineage (NCBI taxonomy): Eukaryota > Metazoa > Chordata > Actinopteri > Osteoglossiformes > Mormyridae > Mormyrus > Mormyrus proboscirostris. The sequence continues at coordinate 4,851,647 of JAODKF010000046.1, read as the reverse complement.
GGCAGAGCTACAGCAAAGCGTGACCCCAGCTTGACAGAAGATAGCACTGCCCTGTTTATTTTTTGTTCGCATTACTGTGGCGTCAGACGGCTAGAGGACTTTACACCCCCAAAGGTGTTTTTGTTTGTTTCTTTTTTTTTTTTGAATCAAACTACATCACCTTCTTCACTCTGTCAGCATCTGGCTTTTATTCACTATTCACTTTCTGTTCATTTACACTATAATTACTCTAAACTCACATATGTCAGTAAATTTGGGAAATGTATTTTATTTTGAGATATTTTTGATTTACATCAGAAAATCTGAATTATAACTTTGAGTTAAGGGTGGAGCATAATTTGAACAAATTCATCTTTGTTGATATGGGATTGTATGTAGGTTTTCATTTATTGCACATTTTCATTGTTTGCTCTTATATGGAATTGTTGTGACCAATCTGAGAGCTGATGTAAACTTGACATTCAACAGCCAATTGATTAGGTGGAATTCAGGCCAAACCTAGGATGCGTTCACATCCCTAATACCCACACCTTCCTCCCTGGGAATTAGTACTTTACTATGTACAAAAGGCCAGTTTTCCTGAGATGTCAGACACACTCTGGCACTGATCGTTAGCACTTGTCCTCTTGAGCAGAAATATCAATCCAGTTGAGCGTGCAGATGGGGCACGATTTCTCAAGCGAATCGGTGACCACCGTGAATGGATTGTCTCTAAGGTAGTGTCACTGCCTGTGTTGCCAGGGTTACACGTCCTTCTGGAACGATTGCATGTCGTCGGGGCTCCGCGGCTGCATGCTCATTGAGCTGGCCCTCCGGGGCCGCGTGCAGCTGGAGGCCTGTGGCATGAGAAGGAAGGGTCTGCTAGCCAGGAAGGTGGGTGTGGGGCCTGGCCAGCCGTCTTCGTTCACAGCATCACATTACAACATCACTGCACGCATTAGCAATAAGCGACAGAATTATTTTAGCTAATGAAACGGCAACTTGTTTCAAATTATCACTTTTATACACCATTCCGTCTTTATTTAGAGTCACGTTGTAATCCTTTGCCATAACTGGCACCAAAGATTGATATAAATATCGATCATTATTCGCTTGAGGAAAATAAACATTTCTCTCGAAAGGTGTGATACTCTTAATTTCAGAATACCTCCATATTGTGTGCTGTGTGCTTGGGGAATCCTCGGTTAAACTGAAACACTTATTACGAAACAAAACGAAGCACGTCATAGCAAATTCGCTTTCATTTAAACGAAACAAATGTATCACATCCTCCAGTAACATAGAATATGTTTCCAAATTCTTTAGTGGTTTTTGTATCGCTTTGTCTTACTGCAACATAAGGGAGGGCGGGGGCTGTTCAAAGCCATTTAGCTATCCGTTTTCAGTGACTGCTTATGCAAAGCTATCATGCTAATCTGGTTTGGATGTAAGTCAGGATGCGCACTTGCACACGCACGCACACTGTAACACTAAAGATGTTTATATCATTACTTCATTCCCTTGAGCTGAATCTTTTCAAGGAGACCCAGACAAATAGCACTGAACCGCCAGATCCAGATCTGAAACTGCTGCCGTGGGCACAGTAACCCAACCAACCAATCTGCTGTGTTCGCCATTGTCCTTACTATCTGTTGCCTACAATGATGTATTATGAATATTTCTTATATGACACGGCCATTGCAGTCAAGCCGCATTTCAGCACTCTTCACCTTGCCGTATGTTCTTCTTCCTCGTGACAAAAAAAGCCACTCTGTCCTTTTAGGTGATCTGCAAATCTGACGCTCCGACTGGGGATGTCTTGCTGGATGAAGCTCTGAAGCACATTAAAGAGACTCAGCCACCTGAAACTGTGCAGAGATGGATCGAGCTGCTCAGTGGTAAGTAAAGGCCTGAGGAGGCTGCATTCCACTCTCAGCCAGCAGGCACTGAATTCCTGCCACACCCAGAGGCTGATCTGGGGCCTGTGCACGCCGACTGTCCCTCAATGGCAATGATGCTAATATATCGATGTTTATACATCATAGCAGGTAGATGGGTCTGAGTGGTAGAACTTTGCTGGAGGATCCATTGTAGACCATCTTGTATACCATCTTGAACAGCAACATATGAGCCTTGCCCATCAATGGTGCTCCACTGATGCAGAAATGATGCTCTGTTGTGACGTCCTGCTATAAATGAATATAGTTTATGACCTCATCTACAGGCGAGACATGGAACCCCCTGAAGCTCCACTACCAGTTGAGGAACGTGCGAGAACGGCTGGCTAAGAACCTGGTGGAGAAAGGCGTGCTCACCACCGAGAAGCAGAACTTCCTGCTCTTCGACATGACCACGCACCCGCTGACCAACAGCGACATAAAGCAGCGACTCATCAGGAAGTTGCAGGAGGCCGTGCTGGACAAGTGGGTGAATGACCCCCACCGGATGGACAAGCGGATGCTAGCCCTCATCTTCTTGGCCCACTCATCCGACGTGCTGGAGAACGCCTTCGCCCCCCTGTTGGATGACCAGTACGACCTGGCCATGAAGAGGGTTCGGCACCTCTTGGACTTGGAGCCCGAAGGGGAGAGCATGAAGGTCAACGCGAACGAGCTTCTCTGGGCCGTGGTGGCCGCCTTTACCAAATGAACAAGGAGAAACTCGGACAGGTGAGAACAGGCAGGACCTCTTGGTGCTCGCCTGCCATTCTGCTGGTTTGTTTGCATCGCTGACATATTGTCACCTACCCATTTCACTGCGGCATCTTAACGTTTAACCCTTAGTCATGCTGCTCTTGTGAATCTGGACAGAGTGCCGTGAGTCTTGAATAATTACCGTAAGGATTTTTGCACAAAGTTACAACTGAAAAAGCTCCAGCTTGGATGAATCGCCCTCGTCCAGGAGACATCTGTCTGATTTTTCTTTGTTCACAGCACACTGGGACATGAAGGTTGTACGCAAAATGATGCACCTTTTAAATGATATAAGTCTCTGTTCCTTGATGTCATGCATGGTGTTGCCTTTGGGTTTCCAGATGTGCACATTGCTAATGTATAACCCTCGGTGTGGATTTCCACTTTCGCCCATAACTGGATTGATTTGTTTTTTTGCTGAAAATTAGATTGTTGGCAGAACTGACCACTTCTTCTTCTAAGAAAAACAGTACTCCTGAGCCCAGATGCAAGCCAAATGTTTCCCCCCCCCCATCTTATTTTTCTTAGTGTATAACATCCTTAACCTGGAGGCTATGAAGATCATGTGACCTCATGCCATCTTAATATGGAATAAATGGCTTCCTAAACAAATGGGCATCTTAACGTGCTCATATATAGCTGAATACCCCATGAGAGTTTCCTTGGTTTTCTGGGAGAGCATTGCGATCAATAGCCACCCCCCAGGCCATTAAATTAATATGTATTTATAAATATCAGGCTCTTACTGTGATTACAAAAACATGTTCAACTCCAACAGCTACTTGAAGGAGTTGCATGAATGCTTTTAGCACTTAAGTGAATACCAGGAGTCAGTTATTTATATATATATATATATATTT
>JAODKF010000046.1:4829378-4847007 GCA_026779585.1 Mormyrus proboscirostris | reverse complement strand
CCCCCTTTTAACGTCCTTTTATAATTTAATTTGGAGGCCGACCACAGTTTTCATTGTGCTTTCTTGGCATCTTGTTTTCATGTTTTTCCTGGCTGAGATGAAGGTGGTAGAATGGTAAACCTGCAGTGGATGGAACTTCAGTTAAGATGTAACTATACAGATCACACGTTTATCACTGTAGGATGCAAGTTAAGGGTTTAAAATGCCTCTCATTTACTATGTATTCGTTTGTTCTTAATACGTATAATCAATAGTATGTGTTCATAACCACACAGATGGTTTATGACAAGGAATTACTAATTCCAGTTTTGCTTGTACCAATCAATTTAGTTGTCTAGGTCCTGCAGCTAAAAGTTGGGTATCGATCCCATAACCTCTCACATGCAAAGCAAGTGCTCTACCATTTGAGCTAACTCCCCCATCAAGTTGTTGTAAATATGCAGGTATTTGAGTCACTTTTTAATGGCTTTTCAAAATGACCAGTCTGCATTCTTGTGATTGGATGATCTGTATTCAGGGCTATACCATTGCTGGCAATTCTACAAGCCCACGATGCACCTTTTTTCCAAATCACCTTTAGGGAGAAGGCTTCCCTGGCGCTATTGTTAACTCTAGGCTTCTTCATAAATCACAAAAGAGGTTCTGAGATTTTGCTTCTCAAAAAGTGTGCTGAACGGAGAACTTTTTGAAGTGGAAGCTCCACTAAGAGAATACAGGTAGCTGGCTTGATAGTTTCCTTAATTTAAAAATACTTTTAATTTGTTTTTCATTTCAGCATTACTCTAACATGTTTTAAAGTATACAGTACTCCTGGTATAAGAGGTTCCTGTGGGGACCATAAATAAATAAATATAGATGGTTGGTGTGTCATTATTATCACTTGGCAGCCATATTGGGTTTTTCGTCTAATGGTTGGAAATTTTCAGATGTTTGCTCATGAACACTAATGGCAGAAATCAAGCTGCTATTAAATTTTGCAAAACCACATAATTTCCCCCTTATTAATTTTTAGTGTAGTAAAGGATTATGGTAGATTATATTCCATCATAGAACCTTATTTTATGTAAGTGTTGCAAATTGCTTTTTGAAAGTCTGGACTGCATTTGGTTTGGTCGTTTCATAGGTTCTTTCTTCACCTTTTCTGATAAAATGAGGAGGTTGTATGTTTGAATCAGTGCATTTCTGTCTGTAACGCAAATGCTGTAATATTACATTATATACATCTTCTCACTCCTAGTTGTCAAATCATTAAGACGGTGAACAATATTTGCTGTTGAAAAAACACAGGCTGAGGGAGCTAGATGAAAAAGAGAATTCAGTATATAGCCCATAATTAAAATAATTTATCCAGCTTTGATTTTACCAACATGTGTTTTTGTGGAGTTTAATGACCTCACGATTACGTTTAATATTTTTAATTATTATCAAGAATTTATGATCAAACTATGTGAAACTCACATAACTGTTTTTTTAATGTTTCAAATGTTGAAATATACAATAAAATTGCTGCTGTGAACCATCTGTTGAGAGTTTCGTGACTATCAATATTACTATTTAGTACAAAGTGTATTGATGCTTTATTTTTATGATAGTACCAAAAACACATTAAAAATAAATCTTAGATATGTGTACATATCTAAAAAATACATGAAATATGTACAGTAAATGAACTGTAAAATAAACAAAGTGCCTGACGCAGTTACTTAAAATATCTGGAATAGCAAATGATAAAAATGCCATTTCAAAAGCAGCTAGTACGCCATGAAGTCCACCTCGAAGTGACATCTGCACGGTGCCCTGCAAGGACAGGGTCAGGATACTGATTATAGACCTGGAGTCTGCCAGAGTTGCTTGTTCTACCCTTATCTGCCAAGGTATTGCAGTACTGTAGGCATATCACACCATCAGCACATTTTTAAGTTCAGCTTTTTATACTGCTTTTCCAGGAGGGGTGGCCGGAGGGGTTTGGGGGAGGGGTGAACCATTGGCTATTGGCGGACGCAGGATGACAATGAAGCTGCACGCTGACAAACTGGGCACCCGACTCACAGACTGAGCAAGTGCGACAGCTGAGGGAAGCAGCGTCGTGAGAGTCCGAGCAACATCTGCAGCCGTAACACCGCCGACGGGGCGACGCTCGTGTGGACACTTGTCTGGATGGAGGGGGTGGGGGCAGAATGACATAAGCAGGCTAGGAAATATAGCACCGGCAGTCATATGATGTTAGAAAGGCCAGTGGGGGATGTACCCAGGGGGCACACATTCGGAACCTTCTGGAAAGAATGCTTCCTGTTTCAGGTGCTCATTCTCATTCATATCGCCGTCTGCAAATGCTGTAAGCTCAGGGAGAGAGATCCGGCAGATCCAGGAGTCTGAAAAGATCTGCCAAGCACCGAAAGTGTACACCTCACTACAGCTGCTGGCAGCGTCCTCTCACCATCGAATACTTGAACTTTAAACATAGTTTTGAGGCAACTATTCTGCTAGACAGCACTTCATCATAATACTAAAGGCGTCTTGAAATAGTATCCCATGATGCAATCACACAACACACAACCTGGTGTACCGGTGACGTTTGCTTGCTGTGTTTCCATGCCGACAGGCGACTCTGTAACAGTGAGCTCACACTAACACCTGGAAGTCCCATATGCTCACTATCTTTTCTAGAACAAACTGGAACATAAAAAAAGTGAAGGAATGAGAAGGATTGCAGACTGCAAGTGATTCAAGTCCTTGCATAGATGTTTGACACTCTTTTTAGCCAAGTTGCCTGAACGTTCCCCACCTTTTTGCAGTACCAGCAGGAGTTATAGGTGGCGCTGTCCCTGACTGTGTCTGCACCTGGCCTCCTCAGGATGCATGTACGGCCCCCTGGGATGGAGGAATTCCAGTGCTGGTGGTGGCAGTAATGACGCAGCCATCCAGTCTGATCCTGGAGACCAGTTTTAACATCCCACAATGCATTTGGGCTGCGTTTGCTTTGTCAGAAGCCATGCTGTTCTGCTGGCATCATAAATAAACCAGCAGTAAGTACACTGTCACACTTCCCCAAGCCTTCAAGTGGCATTCTGACTGATCAGTCAATCCAGAATCCTCACCAAGGTCCACAATGAATCAGCAAGCAAAACGTTTTGTCTAATATTTTTAACTGCGGTTCAGTCATTATAAGTAATCAAAGATATATGTGGCTATCCTGCTCAGCTGTCTCCGATTCCATTTGAGTTTATCGTCCAACCATGGTTCAGTCGTTGATGTTTTGACCTTTGACCTGTATGTTTTGCTTACTAATGAATCTGGTCCAGGAATAATAGTCATTTTGTTGGCATTCATCACAAGCTACATTCTTTACTATTTACAGAAGCCAGCACTAAATCACATAATCGTTGTAGTAATAATACACAAAATATCCAGTTTTCCATTTCCTTCTTGTATGTAGATATGAATTTGGGTACTGATTAATATTAACAAGCTTTCACATTTTAGGATGCAAACTTACACCCTTCTGGTATAGTAGGCCATTTCCTGCAATGCACTTGTTGCGCATTAATGAGACAGGACACTGGGAGAACTGGGGAAACTGATGGGATGTGACCTTCTGAAGCAGGACAGGCGAAGAAGAACCAGATATAGCGGAGTCCTCAGTGCCATGCAGCGGGAGTTGGACCTTACATGGTACCATATGTTTGGAATATCATTGATAGGCTGGGAGGAAAAACCCAGCGTTCATTCGACAGTGTCCTCCTCATGGAGTATTGAAATAAACCATTTAGACTTCAAATTAAGGTATTAGTGACTTAGTTTCTAAGTAATATGGAACATCTAAAAATCACAGAAAAGGATCAATTGATTCTTCTCACTCTAGCTGTCCTATTCAGAGTTTCCCAGCCGTGTGTCCTGGGCTTTTTGGTATAGGCTCCCAGCTCACCCCATAATGGGTAACTGGTATAAGATGGATAGATGGTGTATCTAGTCCCCCTTTTCCTGTATGCATAAAAGCCCTCAGTCTCTGTTGGAAAATCTCACTTTTCAATGGAAAAAAAATCAATCACCAGTATGAAGATAGCAGACTACGTTTATTTATCAGAGACTCATTTGTCCAAAACAACATACAGGTGAGTACAGCTTAGGGTCAAAGCGTGGAGTCAGCCAACGCCCAGCACCTGTGGAGCAGTTGAGCGTAAAAGGCCTTGCTCAAGGGCCCAGCAGTCATAAGATTACTCGGCCAGGCAAGGCATTTCAGCTCATCTACTGACCTACACGCCGGTGGAAACAATATGGAATATGTGTCATCCTTACACAGGGGCTTAGCCAATCCTCCCGACGTCCTTCCAATTTCAGTGTGTGTGGAGCTGTAGTAAACACAAGCACCAACTAATATCACTAATACACCATTACAGATGACATAAATACATTCAGGGTTGTTTTTCTTTCCATTCCAGCTGTGGATGCGATGAGTCTGCTAATTACTGCTCGGGAGCATTTGCCAAAAGAACAGGCTGATGTGAGGGAATCGGAGAGGCATGAGAGAAATTGTCAAATCGTATTCAGCCATTGCGTGATGTTATTATTAACGATGGGGGCTGGATTGCACCTGGTTTTGGCTCAGCGTCATGCCTGACGTTTGCCATCGGCTGTAAAGTCCGCTGCCAGTACTGGTGGGTGTCCTGCGTTCTGGGAACGCAGTCTTGGCTAGCCACTTAATTGCGCTTCCTCTGAAATAATAAAACGTCCTAGATTCCTATAAGCTTTTCTAATCAAAGCCATGTGGAGCCAGAAGACTCCTGCGTATCTCGTTTGCGCCGGTGTAGTTTGCATGGTCAAGAGCTGCAGTCACAAAAGAGTTTGACGGCTGTCGGACCGAATTTGATTCTTGCGTGAGAAAATGAGCAATGGTGCTCTGGTTCACAGCACTGCTGTGTGAGTCAGGAGTATGAGACAAAACGAAGTCAAAACCACAGACACGGACCAAGTCCAGCGGATGGCCGCGGATTCGTGGGACCTGAGCTGCTCATCTGGCTGAAAGAGTCACGCATTGGCAGGTAGCGGCTCTGAGCAGTCTAGGTGGACGCAGAAAGCTGTAAGACACGCAGTATTTAGAATAAATAAAAGTCATTGGTCATGTGTAACCTTATAAACACATGCCCAGGAAATTTGCATTTCAGCGAAACACATTTTCCATTACGCAAGAGAAAGTGATTTGATGACATAACAAATGTTTAGGACATATTTTATATATTTTGACCACAAATAAATTTCACTGAGCTCTGATACTTAATGAGTTGCAAGATATCCTACGAGTGTTTCCAAAGATAGGCATATGCTTTATATGTTATCTTACAGATATTTTGTTTTCTGTTTTACTTTTTTGTCAAACTTGCATTTAAAATGTTTAGTTCAGACAAACCAGTAATTAATGGAGTGTTTTGAGGACTGACAATCAGATTTCTCTAAACCATCATTTCTAATATTCTAAGACACCGTGAGTACATTTTCATATATCTTATTTCATATGATTTTCTACAGACATACACCACTTTATGTCGGTGAGCGGGTCTAATTATGTCCATATGAAGCACCGTGCCTTTAAAAAAAAATATTTAAAAAAACTTTTAACAGAGACGTTAAGAGTACATTCGACTTTAACATGCAGAGTGCTACGGTTATACGGGAAGACACAATGCAGCAAAGCGGCCCATCGCTCGGGGAAGACTCCTCCACATATGAAATATGGCTTTTTGAGCTATATAAAATCATCTTCCATTTTACTCCGGGGACCGCGGCGAGTCCGATTGGACACAGGAAGCAGAAGCGGGGCGACTCCTCCCTTTAGCAAAAGCGGAGTTTGAAGAGTAATACAAAAGGCGGCATTTAAAATGACTCTTGCGTTTCACTTTTACGGGGTCTTACCCATGCATTTAGTGTCCAGAGAACTGAAATAGTATTATTTATTATTTTTTTGCATTTAAGACTTGGAAGCCGGCTTCCACAAAACAGTCAGGATGCATTAATTTGTTATACCGCAGCTGAATTTTTGGATAAAAGGGCCATACAAAAGTATACCGCACTGTTCGCGATCGGGCTTAGCGCTACTAACCAATCTGTGCTGCGGGAGGAATCAGCTGCAAAATAACTTCGTGTGGAATTAGTGAGAGCTGCTGCTCTGTGTACATTAGTTTATCCTGCCCCAGTGTTTTCCCCCAGCCCGTTTTTTGTGCTTTCTGCTGGGACACTCCAGGATAACACAACCAGCTAAGCTGACTCTTTGCAGGGGTCTGTTTTGACCTGCGTAAAACCCACAAGGAACCCGATAAATACAATCGGAGCCTGTTGAGGTACAAATTCACAAGCAACTGTGTGCAACATTAGTTTTTCTTTTTTGCCCTTTTTGAAATAGTGTGTTTTGGGTTACGTGGACCGCACAGCTTGTGAGGACGAAAGGAAGAAACGCTGGACGGCTTGGATCACTGTAGGTGTGCTGCGATGACCAAGATAGGATAAAAATTATTTAAAAACTTAACTGCGACGTGTGAGGGTCTTTAGATATACATCGTTACTGACTTTGGTAAGTTTCTTCTTCTTGTTGCACGATTGGGGGGGGGGGGGTTGCTCTATTGCATGACAGTAATACGGTCCATTCAGTGCTATAGTCATAAGTTATTATGAGATGCTTATTTGTTATGCCGATTGACGAACTGAAAGAACGACACTGCGATTGCGGATCTCATCTGCGGTTTTTACTGTGTACTGGTACTAATCCGAGTTTCGTGGCACAGGTAAATTATTCCGTTTCAAGGACGAATAAAAGGCAAGGAAATCATGAATGGATATTAAAGCACAATGCATGGTACATATCAAAATGTTTCATGAAAGTGAAACGGTTCTGATTCCATTTTTGACGCAGTTCGATATAGCAGCCATGGTATATCAGGATTCATACTTGCGTTTCAAATACAGGTACCGATCACATTCCAGTGGTTTCATTTCATATAAAATGGCCGTATAACACTTGTTTATATGCACCAGTGCACAAATATTTTGAGAAGGTTAGATGCATCATTGGAGATTGTTTATAAAGCCGTTGTACTGTGAGACTTATCTTCCCTAGATTTGATCTAATGTGTGTTAAAACGCCTGGTTTGCGTTGTGCTTTTCCTCTGGCGGTGTATTTGCGGAATCGGCTTCATTAATGACCGGGAGGTGCTGATATGCTTCCAGGTTTTTATGCACGATCAGATGGTTTAATTGTTGCTTTCTTTCCCTCTCGTTTTCCTCCCTAACCAACTCTCCTAGCGGAGCTTCTGGCAAATCCAGGCATCGGGTTTCCCTGGGCGGAATAGCTGTTACACAATGAGGGTTATTATAAAACATATTAACCCCTTTCATAACCAGATGAAAGAGCGAAGCTTAATTAAAAAAACTTAGATATAAAGTGAAGAAATTCTGCTTGTAGAACCGAGACATATGGAATACATTAGGTCAAAAATTATGTATACAGAATTACTATAACGCATTTTATGAAAAGAACAAAACATTTTCTTTCAAAGGCATTGCTTTATAAATATTATGGTATACAATAAGGCCTTTCAGTCAGCGTGACAGATTGCTCCGAGCAAATCCTCTCCAAATGTTTAGCTCGTACAGACAATATGCATATGTTTTCCCGACTGAGAGTAAGTTAAGAATCGCAGGAGAAGATAAACTAGCATTTGTGACTTTATTCCAAGCCGGGTGAGTAGCTGGAGCAGCAGGCAGCTCCGGGTCTAACGCGCTCTGTGCGGCTCTTTACTCCTTTAATAATGAAATTAAACTAAAACACACAAGGTTATATGGAACTGGAGACAAAGGTGTTGAATTATCAAAACCTGATAGCTTTAAAGAATATATGGCATTATATTTTATATGGCGTTTAATGCTATAAGCAGCTCGGCTAGCAGAATAATAGCTTGAGTTATTAATTTTAATAAGGTTATGGATATCTGCAGTCCTACCTGGTGCTGATTTATCGTCATGTACCTGTTTTATACAGGCTACACTGCACGGGACATTTTTTGTGCTTGTTCACCTAAATTAAATAGCTTTGTGTGGCGCTGGGCTATAGGTCCAGTAACTGGTGACAGCGGAGACTGCGACAGTGTCTGCATTGGGTGGCCGCTCTCAGTTCAAAGCGGAGTGTCATGTGACCTCGGTGCATCATCATGCTCGATCCGCTGTCGGATGAAAGCTTCGAGCCGGTGGGTGCGATGGCGTTCCGCAGGTTGCGATTGCCTTCTTCACTGGCGTGGCGCTAGCTCTCCTGCCCTGTGCACTGTAAGCATAGCAGGGGTGTGCGGGACACCTTGATGTCAACTGCAGGTAGACACATGCATATTCAGTTCATTTACTCTTTATAGGAAATGACAGGACAGCTGGCAAGGTGGCAGGTTTGTTGCTTAAGTATGTATGAGAATCTGGACTTTCTGTGTGTCGTTTTTAAACGGGGTAGGTTGTGTTGATAAAGCGACAGTATAATTAAAATAGAGACTACAGAAAAGGTTATCTCTTGACAAACTTGCTTCAATATACCTGTTTTCCAGCGATTTTGCTGTCTTAACGAGAATTGGAGAATTTGTCTATGGCTTCTTGTAGCTGGGACTGTATGTTGTTTGTGAGATGTTGGTTTAAGCAGCTTGTTCGCAGAGGTAACTTCACTACCAGTCAAAAGTTTTTTTTTTTTTGCATACCACAGGTTTTTAGTACTTCTCATTTTATTTCATAATCATATTTTTTATTTTTGTTAAGCTTTGGCAAGTTAAGTGAGGAACTATAAATGAAAATATAAGTCAAATAAAGCAAGTTTCCTGTATAAGATAGAAAAAGTATGTAATAGTGCTTGTCTGACATCCTGTTAACCGGTTGTGTGGTGATGTCAGTTGAACTGTAGGCTGTCCTTTAACTTTAAATGCAATAGTTTATTGTTTCGTGGGATGAAATTGTATTTTTAGTAAGTGTTAAGTGAATGACATGAAAGTGTAGAAAATCTCAGTGTGTGCAAAAACGTTTGACTGGTGGTGTACATACCTTTACTCTATATGCTGATCCGCACAGAGTTCCTGAAGATTCTGTATTCTGTATTTTAAAGTTGAAATGTAGAAGTGTTTGCGCTGTGGCTCTTTGCTTTGTGCTCTCAGGTTGTCGTCTGTTCACGTCGTCCAGCTGAGAGATTTCCAAGAAGCTCAATATGAGAACATGATTGAAGCTGTACTGTTTGTACAGTGATATAATATAATTTTACTCAACACAAAAGGTAAAGATTGAATAACTGTACGGCTACTGTGCAGTATTTCCGCAGTGCTGCATGTTATAGCCTAAATGGTTTATTTACATATACATAAATGCCTAATTACTTTTACTTGATGTATAAACCAATATTAAATGTGCAAAATTTTGCACATGTTGTTTGGCATTAATTAGTCTTGAGATAATTAATTTCGTCTGTTTGCATATTGAGTAACGGCTCTTCAGTTTTCCATTATTTATTGAACAAATGGAAGTTGGCATTAGAGATGGTGGTGCGGTTGGGCTAGATGTGAAAAGCTGCTAATTAGAAACAGCCCCCCGAGGTGTACCTGTAAGATTCCCTCCCCGTCTGGGGGGCTTCGCTCGTAATTTGCACGGCTCGGACGGCACAGAAAGAGTTGCCGCGTTTTCGCAGCAATAGCCAGGGTGCAACATTTGGGAAACACCCTCCCCGGGAGAGTCACACGGCAGGTTCTGACAAGCGCCGCGGAATCGGAGACACCGTGGAGATCGTTAGCGCGACTCTCATTTAGTTTCCAGATTTCAGTGTTAGGCCTGTTTATTGGAGAATCCTCCGTGAACTTCAGTAATAGCCATTTTAACAGGAGGTCATGTCAGAACAGCTCAGTGGTTAATTACTCGCCCCAGTCATTCAGCAGATTTGTTGCTTAGGCTAGAAAGGAAAGGAGTGATACTTTGGGATTTGTGTGTTAGAAGCAAATATTTCGATCGTTATGGTGAATATAAGAGAGGAGTAACGTAGAAGGAACTGATTATTGCTCCGTTTAGCTGCACAAACAGTGCAGAGGCCAAATAGCAGGATTCTTCTGGAAAGTTCTGTGGTATTTGTTTGTGCGCATAGCAGTGCCTCCAGGAAATTCCCCATAAGATGATCATGAGGGCAGAAATGGTGTCACCTGTGTGAGGTGCAGGTACAGCCTTGTACTGCAGTCACTGCGCAGTAGCTGTACAAGTAGAAAAATTTTCTGGGGAAATTGAACATGTTGTGGGAGGAAGGTATCTGTGGTTAATCTTGTCTTTAGGGTAATATCACATACATAATAGTCCTTATAAAGACTTCATGTCTGCAGGGTTTGAAACCATGTTCTGTTAGATACCTACGACCTCTACACTGTCATGATTAAACAACAGGCCTGTCGAGCCAAGTCAAGTCAAATTGTCCTACCATCCATAGACAGGTATACAGTGGCACAAAATAATGTTCCCCCAGGACCCCGATGCAACATGCAAGCAGCAAGTGAGGGGGGCATCTTCAAAGGATTTAAAGTGCAAAACACAGTATGTGAACAGGGGGCTGGTCACAGGGGTTTGTATGCATAGTTGAGCATGCATATAGACGATAAAAACAATGGCATTAAAGGGTAAATGCATGCAGTTTATATAGCGAAATGTACTGTAACATATAAAGGTTAAATAAATATAGTAAATTGAATTTCTGTGCAGTGGGAGTTAGGCAGGTAGATGGGATTGCAGACGATAGGAAGGAGATCAGTGATGGAGCTCACACACTGAACATAGCGCTTCCTGTCCATTGCAGCGTGATTTAGGGAACCGTACACAGGCAGCTAAGTCATCATATCAACTGGGACTGCAAGATTTATCATTTTAAAATCGTGATGCTAAGTCATCATATCAACTGGGACTGCAAGATTTATCATTTTAAAATCGTGATTCTACCGCATTGCTTTACGCCATGAGGCTAACTGTACTCAGGAAGATTTTAAAACAAATCTGATGGTGACAAGGTGGAAGAATAAGCTTTGAAACAAGGACAAAATGGTGCAGATACAAGAACACCCGTCCTGGTAGCGGTTAGGAAGAGGAAAGAAATTTTTCAAACCCGATCTTGAAGAATAACATTGTAATCATACCGAGAAAAGAGTGACACAATGAATCCATAGTAAAAACATTTGTTTGAAGGTGTTGTAATTAAGAGAAGATGAGGTTTCATTTTATATTAAAATAACAAGAACAATAATAATAATCACAATATTAATAGGCCTAATAGAGAAATCTATTGCTCCAGAATTGCGAAAGAATTCTACTCAATTCTGAGTAGAAAAAAAAAAGATTTATATTTTACCCAGAATGGTGCCGTCCGAATGTGAGGCTCCCCTGTGATTGGATGCCTTAGTCTGCAGCTGTCCAGTGATTTTGATTCCTGTCTGCTCCCCTTTAACATTTTATTTACAGGACAGTCTAGAAGAAGGTTGTGGGGGGTCTGATGGAGTGTTGTGAAGGAATTGTACAGAATCGCCGGAATGAGGGTTTAGGGTGTTCTAACTCAAGGCTCATAAATCATTTCTGCACACACGTGTCTGCGTGTGTTGTGTCCTGGGTGTCTTTCAGGTGTGGGTGTAAAACATTGCATAACAAAAGTATACGGTTGAAGGTGTAATTGAATTTATGGAGGGACCTTTATCTAAACAAGAATACCATCCCTTTGTTGGTTAACCATTTAGGAACTAATCACAGTCCACAAATGGTCCCCTGGTTCTTTAATCTGAGTCTTTGGTCCAGTTTGCCAAGCCACAGTTGCTGGGGTATACATTTTTTTTGAGGATACTTTACCCACAGTGCCCCACTGGCGGGAACCCAAAGCCATTCCAGCTGGCCTTGGAAATAAGGTGTCGAATTATGCAGGTTTTTTTTTGTGTGGTTGGGCAGGATAAATCGTGAATGATAAATGAGAATTCACAGCAGACCGTCCCGTTCCACTGGTGGTGGGGGAGGAGATGCTGAGAACCGGAGATGCTGAGAACCGGAGATGCTGAGAACCAGGGATGCTGAGAACTGGGCCCCTTTCGGGATGGAACGCCAGTCTGGCTCTGGCTTGCCTGATTGCGGAAAGTCTGCATCGGGTGTGAGGCGGTCATGCCAGAGCTGTCAGGGAAGATGGGTGAGCGGTTTTATAAATCGCTTTTAGGTAGGAGGTTGAACGCCATACCTGCTCTGTCAGAGTGATTCCCGGCACAGGAACCAGAGAGCTGCGGCTGTGGCCAAACCAGCAGCAGACAGAACCTTTGATGGTGCCATTTTCCCTCTTTCTGGTTGGTCATCTCTGTGGGGTGAGGATCCAACAGTGCCCCCCAGCCCCCAACTTTGGGATATGCTGACAATCGAGTCTGTACATCTTTAAAAGTCTGGAGTCTGGAGCATTCCTTCTGACCGGCGAAATTAGACTTCTCCGTTTGTTTACATCAGCCAGATGTTTGCAGAATTTTCCAGCAAGACTGTGTGTGAAGTAATTATAGATTTAATAATGCTAGTTAGGGACAGGAAGGCATCTCTCCACCAGCCCACAGTGACAAGGAACTTAACTGTTGATTCAGCTGCATGTATTTGCTGTTCATGTTGTCATGCTTGTTAGGCATTGCGGTCTGCAGTGCAACAGTGCGTAACTTACTATGAAACACTTTACTTTTATGTATTCATTATGTTACAGAAAACAGTAGCTTGGAGCCTTGTTAGGGTGTGGGCTGTTTCTGATATGCTGGGATAAAGCAACAGCTCGGGGCAAAGGCAGAAATATGAAGCAAGAGTTTGCCAGCGTATCTTGCAGCAAGACCCATAATTAATCTGAGGAACCTGGCCGGAATCTCGGCGCAGAGTTACAGGCAGTGTTCACCATAGCTGCAAGGCGATCAGCCATGAAAATTAGGGAAAAAAACACCAACATCGTTAATTAGTGAGAAATCTTTACCACCGAGCTTTCAAAAGAGGGGAGATTCATTCCCGGGTTTCTTATTGGCTGTAGGAGGGGGGGTGATTATAAATGGGGCGTGTGCAGAATGGAGGTGCTCTGGGTGAAGATCAGCTGTCGTGGTTCAGTTAGGGGCCGGGCCCTTTAGCGTGGCTGTGTCTGCATTGCTGTCTGAGACTTCGCAACCGTGTGTGACCTCCGAGGAATGCGTGAGGTCTGGGTTGAAGTGCAAGCAGTTATAAAACACGCGGCCGTCAGCTGGCTGGGTTTATGGCTGAAATCATAACAAATCACAGCGGTGAGAAAAAACAGGCAAAGCCATTCAATATGCCCACATTCCCCAGTTTCATCTCATTAATTGGTCTCCTAATTTGGAATCCTGACTCCGAATAGCGTTTGTTGAACTCATTAGCCTGAGGGTTCACATACTTTTTCCAATCTACACTGTGAATGTTTGAATGATCAATTCTATATGTATAACAGTGTTTCCCAATCTGGTGCTCAATGACCTATAGACAGTCCATGGTTTTGCTTCCTCCCAGCTCCCGGTGGACTCTCTAGCAGGAAGCTCCGAAGGAGCAAAAACATGGACCAGCTGTAGGTCCCTGAGGACCAGATTGTGAAACACTGATGAATAAGAAAATACAATAATGTGTGTTACTATTCAATACAGATTGTGTTTGTTCATTGTTGTAACTTAGATGAACATCAGACCATGTTTTAAGACAAATTCATACATAAATGTGGATAATTCAAAAATATTCACATGCTTTTTCTTGCTACTGTATGTTACTCCGGAGAGGAGGCCATCGCCTTGGCTTCAGGGATGTGTACACTTTTGTCACTGTGGCTCTGGTGAAGCGGGAAGCTCTCCCTGACGTTTTAAATCTGCGCAAGCTGGCAGGTAGGCGGCCTCTTATAAGAGGCTCAATCCTCATGGATCTTGGGGAATAAGGAACTCGGATTAATGGGATAATCAGGACCAAGACCCTTTGAGCCTTTCAGTTGGGTAATGAATCTTTTTAAAGTTGATTTTGAGATTCTCATTCAGCCAACGGGTAAACCTGCCAAAATATGTATCACGTACAACTAGAGGAGGCAGGACTAAGACATTTGATTGGTTGGTCCCGCCTCCTCTAGGTTCTTGGACCCACCTCCTCTACAATCGGATTGGTTATCTTTCTGAACCAATCATTTTTCATTCCCTCAGAACATTTCTGTGTAAGTAAAACTCCCATGAGCAACTAAACTGTGCTTTTACCAAGCTTATGTTCTGAATCTCATTGTTTATGAAAATTGTTATAATGTGACCTTCTATAAATTGAGCCGGGCCATTAAAAGGATCGAAATGGCCTGAGGTAAGAAATAAATAAAATTAAATAAAAAAAAAAAAATACTTTCCAAGGCCTTAAACGACTAAAGTGCAGGAGGTTTTGTCATCATCATGAATCGTCAATCATTTTCGTCCCCTGTGCTGTGAGGGTAACTCCCTGTGCTGTGAGGGTGCTCCCTGTGCTGTGAGGGTAACTCCCTGTGCTGTGAGGGTACTCCCTGTGCTGTGAGGGTGCTCCCTGCACAGTGTTCAGGGCGTTATGAGAGCGCTTGCACTGTCAACTAAAGTGTGTAGCAGGAACGGCAGCTTTTCTAAGCTAGAAAGGCACCTAATGGCCATTCGCCTTTAAACTTACACTTTGATTGAATAGACTGAAAACACTGGGATCAAAACTGGCTGCCAGTCATAGGTGCATTCACTTAAATTCCTGTTGTAATATCACTTGGACGTCAAGCACAAATGCAGAAGGGGGCTCAGCCACCTCCCCATGAAGGAGGTGATGTCATCGTTCGTGGCGGAGTGACATGGGCTGTTCGCTCCAGTAACCGCAGGAATGCAGGATGCAAACTCTGCCCCGTAATAAGTGGCTGCAAAGTCCAAGAAAAGAACAGCCCCTGTGTGAAGGAGTGGCGCTTCTCCTGGCCACGTCTGGCAGCTGCTTTTAAGCTCCATATTTCACATCTTTTCTTTAAGATTAATAGTGCAAATGGCTCACAGTGTCAGATAAGAGGAATTCCCAAGTGGAATCTGGTTTCCTTCCCACCCTCTTGCTTTCGCTTCTTCTTAGAAGACTTTTCATGTACAGGACTGAAGCCGAATGCTGGATCTGGTCCACGTCTGCAGATTTGTGTTTTCCAGTCGAGCCCCCGGTCACCTGGTCCCACCAGCCGTCGCAGTCAGACTGCCGTCCTGAGAAGCTCTCAGCTGGCGTGTTTACACTGTGTCAGGAACGCTGCTGCACTGCGTGTCCTTAAGGAGCAGACTAAATATCCATTTTACCTTTTAAAATGTTAACAGAGGAGAACTGAAGTAATCCTAAAAGTATGCATTTGGAATAGTGATGTTTTATTCAACCCCTGGCGGGGGGGGGGGAACTGTCTATTCGCCTGTCTCATCTTACTCTCCATGAGACACACATATTGGGTGTGAGCAAGTCTGGGTTTCTCTGCATATGGTTGGCCAGTGTCCCCGGAGGGGGGGGCTTTTAGCCTGCTGAGTCACACGGGACTGTAGGTTTGAATTCTGCCCATGCTCTGTATGTATGTGGAGTTTACCTGTTTTATGCTGCCTGAAAATGACTTCACCTCCAACCGCGACCCTGCATCAGATAAGTGGTGGATGAATGTGATTATGTGCGTATTCTGTTGACCTTTTACCCTGCAATTCCGTCATAAACCTGATTATAAACAGGAGACCTAAACGAGCTTGATGAGTGACGGGATGTTAGTCACAACTTCTCTCTCGCCTCACAGTACCAACTTACTGGTCTCAGCACTGTTTAGCTGGAGTCTTTTAGCCAGACTCCCTCTTACGCTTAGACACCATAGCACCGGATTTGCCGGGACTCAAACCGACTACCTGAAGGCCTGGATAGCAGGTACAGCCACGGGAATTATTAAGACACCGCTCTATATTTTTCAGCTAATCTGCATTTTTAAATCCTGGTTTAATCCTGACTCTGCTGGAGGAAGGTTACACTGAACATCAGGCTGCTTCCAGGCTTAAAGTTTCTAAGACAGCAGTACATAAGAACAAGGTGAAGCAGGTGACACTGGCAATAACTAAAAACCAGCCAGGCAGAGGGCAGAAGCAGCTTTCTAATGCTGGTGATGACTATTAACTTATCCGACAGTTTCTATGGAATCAGAGGATGACATCAAGTAACCTTCAAAAGGAATGGGAAACATTACGTGCAGGTGTGAAGTGCACTGCTAGGACAGTTCGTATGAAGCTCCTAGAAGCAGGACTGAAGTGCCATAAAGCAAGGAAGAAGCCCTTCATTAATGAGAAGCGGGGAAGATCCAGGGTGCAGTTTGCAAAAAAGAAATCTTTTTAAAATTTCAGACGCACACCCATAAATTGAGAAAAGACTGAAACAAAAAAATATGCAGTACTCTCTTTATTATTTACACAGCTGACTTAGAAACGACAGAAAAAATAGTTTGGTTTCACTTGAAAGATGCAAAATCAGTGTTGTGGGTAATCACAACATGAATGCAAACTCAATGGAGACATTCACTTTTTAACAATATAAAATGGGTTTTGTGTGATGCTCGGCTGACATTAATCTAACAAAGGGAGGAGAATAGCAAGTAAGTTTTCTGAAACTGCTTCTGGATCACTGCCACCTCAATGTCATTATCTGGATGGAGGTTCTTGTGATAATTTGTAAATTGTGCATAAATTAGCTCAACATTGTGCTGTAGAAATATCTTTTAACTATTCTTATGCATAAAAGAGCCGGTGTCAGGATCTGTTCTAGTCATTCACACAGATCTATGGCTGAGACCTTTTCAGCAGATGGTTCAGGTCACAAGTCACTAATGCTGCCTTGTTATTGCATACTGCTATGAAAACAATGTTATTTATTTATTTTTTTACCATATTTGGCCGTCAAGAAGCTAAGGTGCTTATTGTTTCTCTAACCATCTTGTCTGTGGGTGAGATGAGGGGCATTTAAATTAGGTCCTGTAATCTATGTGTATGGAGCAGAAGGTAGCTTGGGCAGTATAAGAATATCCAGCCCTGTCTGAGCCTGTAGGGTTTCTTAATATCAACTTTGATGCCTCTCACCTCTTTATCCCCAGACCAGAGCGCTAGCATTAGCGTTAGCATGAAGTTGGATGTCGTTTATTGTTGAGCCACTGAAGTCACATTTAGGCTAAATATAAATGGATTTTTAATCTGGAGTCCTGGACTTGAGTTATGAAAAGCGGTAGCTATGAAATTCATGCACTGAATGTGAGATAGGATGGCTTTGGGTCCCAAATCACCCATTCTTAGAAGGCTGGGACCTGTGTTTTAGGTGGTGTCAATGAAGATTAGTGAATAATAAATTAGTTTTATCCAGTATAGTCCTTTGGATCTGGGCGGCTTCTGTTTGGCTTGACTGCCTGTCTGGATTTACCGGGGGACTGCTTGAGTCCAGACTGATCTGTTGGTGTCTGCGTGCAGGCCTGTTCTCTGGAGTTCACACGTTCCACCTCTTGCGCTACCTTACAACAATTCGGGGAATTCGCTCAGATAGTTTGTACTGAGTGGGGCTGGATGGCAGTTTAATAATAGTATAATATCAT
>JAODKF010000046.1:4797534-4817429 GCA_026779585.1 Mormyrus proboscirostris | reverse complement strand
AGTATGCAACTAGTTGGTTGAAACAAAATCCTGGTTTGGATTTTTACTTTCTGGACCTGAAATGTCCACCTCTGGTCTGGAGCCTATCCCGGAGGCTACGGACGCAAAGCAGGGAACAACCCAGGATGGGGCGCCAACCCATCACAGGGCACACTCACACACTATGATTCACACCTATGGGCAATTTGGTAACTCCAATGAACTCCCACATGTGGGGGAAACCAGAGTAGCCAGAGCAAACCCCATGATGACATGGGGAGGACATGCAAACTGCACACACAAGGAGCCATAGCAGAGACTCGAACCCTGGTCCCTTTATTCCATCAGTCTTATATCCTATAGTCTTATAGCTGCCTGTTCTGTTATGGCTCAGACACTGTAACACAAACACATAAACGGCCACATCAGCTTCTTGATTTTTTTGTTGACTTCAGTGTCGGGTGGGGCGCTGCCTTTCCAGCCTCTGCCTGTCCTCAAAGAGCCCGTTGATTTCTGCCAAGTACTGGTACCACGTGCTTCTGTTTGCCATCCTGACCCGAGGTGTTCAAATGCCCCTCACACAGCCCCTTCCTTCCTGATTTGAGTTAACCATTTCCAACACTCCATGTACATTTTAAAGGCCGGGCTTCCCATTTTAATTGCCAGCATAGACTGCGTCCTCTGAGCAGGTGCCGTGCAGACAGAATGGAATCTACTGCCTTTCTGTTCTGAGCTGTCTGATCATTCCACAGTCCATTCACATTTCACACCACCAAGGAGTTTCTAGTCCAGTGTAATTTCTTTAAAAAGAGCTTGACTGCTGACTTGATCTTACCTTTTTACTGGATTTATACATGCATCAAAATGCAGGCGTTACATTTATTTATCTGATGGATGCTTTTGTCCAAATGACATTCAAATAAGGAAAGCTTGTTGTCGAAAAATCAGAATCAGCATCAAAGATGAGATCAGATCAACTTCATTGATCCCTGGGGGAAATTCGTGTGCATCTCTGGAGCAGTTGTGGTTCTGGGTTTTGCTCAAGGGCCAACTGGTTTTCTAATTGCTATGCCAGAAAAGGAGTTGAACCCATGACCTTCTGCACACAGGCCACCCATTCTATGCTGCTCATTTATTATTTGTAATTCTTTCAGAGAAATTCTCACATTTATTTTACTTGGATTCCCTTTGAAGTCTGACAGTGTTTTTTTCCTTTTAGTTTTGTAGGGAACCCTGACTTGGTATAATTGCATCAAGTCATTATTTAAGAAAATGCTTGTTAATATTTACCTTTCAGTCTGGCTTTCAGTGCGCCTATGTGGTCTGCTTTGGTTGGTCCAGCGTGTGTCCTGCTTGGCCATGGAAACCAATGTACAATCTGAGTGGCTCTGGGACCACAGTGATGAGCCACTCTGGCGGCTCAGCAACTTAACACTGACATTGTCTTTGAACAAAAGAGTACTGGGGATTTCACTAACAGTTGAATAAACAAGTCAGAGAGACGGCATACCTCCGGCAGAATAAAGGCAAACAAATCTGAGGTCGTCTTTGTTCACAAAGAAATTATTTTAACAGTGCAGCGGTAGCATTACCTTGTATTTGAATGGCTCTGTAAATAAACAGACTCAGCAAAGGGGAAGTGCTGCCATGACCAATCTTCCATTTTTTGCTCAGGAAATACTGGACTTTCCTCCTTGTATGAGTAAAGAAAATAGTTCTTAGTAGCAATAGTGATGGGTTTATGGAATCCATCACCTGTTTCTTTGATTGCAGATCGTGCCTCTTACTGTGCATTTCGAACTCTAATCTAATGCCATTAAATGTGAATCTCTTGGGATCTGTCAGTCTTTTATATGAATTATCAGTTGTTTCCATAGTAACAGTCAGCGCCTTTCCCTGATCCGGAAATATCATTGATGATGCACCGTTTGGGTACCGATAGTGTCTCTGTCGTGCCTCTAGTCAAAACCCCGGAGGGAGTCTTCACACAGGAAAAAGGAAAAACTTTATTACGGAAACTACAGTGGGGCGTAGGTCCGTATGTGGAGTTTGGACTCACGACAAGCAACAATACCACGACTGGGGAACACAAGACATACACAAAAAGCAGCATATGAACACACATGAACGATGGTAATGAGGGGCACATGAGGGGCAGGTGTGGGCCATAACAATAACCTCATAACAAGTGGTAAGAAACAGCTGGGATGGACGCCAATGAAAGGGCACAGGATGGCCGGCACTGACATCTGCTGGCCAAACAGGAACAGGAGGGGGTTGACAGAAACAGACGCAATTGGGGGGGGTTACCGTGTGTCGTCAATCACTGCTTTAAACCCAGGGCGAATGACAGCAGACGTTTCCACAGGCTACAGCTTTGGCAGCCTGGCTTATTCCAGCACTGGATCTTGCAGCTATGCTCAGCTCCGTAGCTCCTTTTCACGGTGTCTCACTCAAGGGAACAGCAGCAGGTTCCCTGCAGGCATTTAGCTATTCAGGAGTGAGGCTCCTCCCCCAAAGTACTTACCGCCCTTTTGCTCCCCATCGCCCTAAATTATGGATCGTACACACGTGGAATATGCAAACGCTGGCATCACCACTGAGTGAAGGATTAACTTGTTTCTAAATAGTTAACTAGTTCTCAGGATATTGGCTAGGCCAGCAGAAAGGGAGAAAATTCAGGTTTAAACTGGTTTAAGCTGTAACTTGAACACCATGTGAACAACTTTTCTACTGAGAATCATAATAAAACCTCTGTTTTTATATATCACGCATTGTATAGCAGAGAACTTTTGGGGGAATACTGAGCCATTATATCCAAACTCTGAGCAGCACGTGAGGTGTCTGGCTTTGGTTGAAGATGCCACCTTATTTCACATTTTCAAATTGATCACCTCACAAAGGTAGCAGTCGGTGAAGAAATTGGACTGAATCTGGCTTATGAATAATGGATTTTTAATGAATTCTGGGATGCTGCTCCTGCTGATGTCAGAGCCAAAAGCACTGGGGGTGCCACCTGGAGCCTCCTGGGCTGGGGACTGGGGGCAGTCATTTTCTCAGGAGACATCCACTACTACTGTCACTGGGAAGGAATCTGTGCTTATAATCATCGCAGTGCATGCAGTGGCAGTTGACAAGGAAACGTTTCTGTGTCAAATTCACACTAACTGCTTAAAAATGACTAGAATTTCACCATGTCTTCACTCGATTTTGAAAAATGGTGATTGATCTTCCCCACACACAGCCGTACACATAAGCACACCATATTTTTTTAACCTGATTCTGTTTTGATGTTTATTTGTGTTGTTATTAATTGAAACGGCCAGCATCCTGCGCCCAGTTGTGGTGCAGATATCCGGTTCCGGTATCGTGGCGTTTATGAATAGCCTGCCTCCGTGACAGACGCCTGAGGTCTGCGATGTATATATTCGTTTTGTCCTGTCGCAGGAAACACCTTTAAGCACAAATGATTACCTTGCAGAACAGGTATTTCTGAGGTGGAAAGCAACCGTGAAGTCTTTTCAGCTTGGGGGGCCATCCTGTGTGTAAGTGCCCCCCACCCCACCCTGTCAGTACTCTGGCCCACATGGGCTTGATTTGAAGCGGCTATTTTTCTGCTGCTTCTCTTCCAGAAGCTGCTTTTTATTTAATGAGAGCTGGACGGCCCGGGGCTGTAATGATCGTCTCTGGGCCCGTTCCTCTCTCTCCACCGAAATGCCAAGACGCTCTTGTCGTTATTCGCAGTAAAACCGCAGGCTCTCAAAAAGCAGGAGAATGCATAGGACTGGACCACATCAAGACTTACTGCGTTGCTTCGTGAAATATACTCATTTTTATTTTTATGTATTTATCAGTATTTTTAAGACCGATCTTAATGGAAACAAATTTATCACAAGACACACATTCCTGGATACTTTTTAAACTTATAAATAGTCCGAACTGATCTTAAACGTACAGTGCTTCTGTTCGCTAGCTTCAATCAAAAGCCTTTTCTTCCCGAGTTAAGTACGTTTAGACATGTACAGCGGTAATATATTAGGCATATCATGTGACAATAGTTTTTTATGGACTGGGGCAAAATCCAAATAGAGACGGAGAACATCGGCTACGTTTCCTATAGGCTATAAGCGATTTCCTTACTAACATTCCTGGCAGGAAAACACTTCTTTTTGCCATAGGCTTGTCTGCGTTGGCTTTGTAAAGAAATATTTATGTCTCCGACTAATAGATTAGTTTGATTTAAAGAAATTGAAGGATAAAAACACTGTCAAGTGTAACCACTGCATGGTACTGTAGACAGTTGAAATCCTCATATTTGCTGTAGCCTATTTTATAAAGCGTAGCTTCCTATCTGCCTGTCACGCGCTCCTTGCCTAATGATAGCGGTATTAGCAGGGGAATTGGACGTTTAGACATCAGACAAAATGCTAATCTTTTGCCCTCAGATGATAAGGTGAATATCATTATCACGGTGGCCAAACCAGTCGGCGAACCTGCGCTGACACGTCTCTGTTTCACAATTAGGTTTTGAGACCGTGTCACGGCAGGGAGCGACATGCACAATGCAGCAGCTCGGCCGTCCCCTAAAGTGTTTTTGCCAGTCGGATTATCGCCTTTTTGCGGCGAAGCACCCCTCCCATTCATAGCGAACACCAGCAAGTCCCAAACACGGCTGTCTGCGCAGAGGCGGGGATATATATATAAATAGGCTACAGGACGCGTGCATTTCGCTCCCAGGAGTCATTTTGCAATGATTTCTGGAGTCTTCAGATTTAGGGATCCCCGTGAATGACAGAAGGTGGGGTAAGGCGGTGCGCGGCGTGAACGCGCTAAGTAAAGCGGACCGTGTGAACATCTGGGCAACATCAGGGTGGCAGAAGGACGGCTGGGCTTCTGAAAATAAAAGTTTGCGCTGCGGATATACTGCTGCAAAGTGAAGATGCGCCTTTTTTGGTTCATACTAAAAAGTAAGTTAATAAAAAGGCAGTGACTGCTGGTGTGGACTTGAAAGTATCGCAGGTGATCGGATCGGTAAAGATCTTCTGTGATTCTTATCCTATCAACTCTGGATTAAGTCAACACTGAGTACGCTGGAATAGCGACGCGAAAATGAGATACAAGATCGATCCAGGTATAGTAAATATTTATAAAAAGTTTTTCTCTTTCTTTATAACAGTTTGCATGCACTTTTAACATCTGATGAACCCATGCATAACTTAGATGGGTAGTAATTACCACTGGCTTAAACCCCTGCCGGGGTTCTGTGCCTGATTTCATGCGTCGTCTCTCTTGCGCGACGTAGCCGACTTTATACTTTTGAAATATAATAATGCATTTATATTTTAAATAGATTTAAGGTAAAAAAAAGTGAACTTAAAGGAAAGTTAATCGTACTTATCTTTTATAAAACGTGCACAGTCCCTGCCAGCGATTCTACTTGTAGCCCCCAGGTTGGGTGTAGGGCCGTGCTTTCCTTAAAGGCACCTTTGTCAGTATAATGGTAGCGATTACACCTTTATGATTGTAGGCTCTTCGGGCATTTCTGGAGCGTGAGTACTAATGAAGGCTTGGCTAGTGACCATTATGTAAAACAATGCATATCATTACAAGGCACGGCAAATGTACATGTGACTGTCGTTGTTCCAGTGATGGACAGGCTGGAAACATCAGTTTCAATAACGGAGGCTTCTTCCAGTCCTAAACGGCTGCATCTTTGTTAACACACATAGCTTAAGCTTTGAAATTCATATGTTTACAGCTGGCTAGCCTGCTGTTCTGTCATGAGGAGTTACCCTCTCCAAGGATTTGAATCTAAGAACGCTCAATTGCAGTTTGTTCCTGCACACAGACACACGTACACAGCGATTTTCCAAGCACTAGGAGGCAGAATTAAAGCATAAAGACACAATCTGCCTGCTTGTTGGAGCTGCAAAGTGGGAACATTAACCCAGCAATTTTTGTGTTATTCAGTTGGCCGGCATTCGGTGAATTGAGTGAAATCGGTAAGACGATCCTTCACTGTTAGGACTAAAAACGATTCTGTTGAGAATGACACCTTTTGGAGTGAAAGATAGAATGATGGGGGAACTTCGCGCAGGGGGCGGAGTAGCGAGCGGCCAGGTCCTGTGCCCCCACCCGTGGAGGGAGGGGTCACACCTGGCTGGGGATTCTAAGACTCATTCCTCCAAAGAGAAGATCTCAAGTTAGAGCAGTATTTCCCAACCCAGCCCTGAGAGGAAGCAAAAGCGTGGACTGTCCAGGTTCCCCGAGGACTGGGTTGAGTTAGAGTAACATAAGGAAAAGTGCGACAAAAAAAAAAAGCACTATGGTCACACTCCAGTGTCTTGTTTTTAGGATCAGGCGCCTTTAGCATCAAAGCATAACCATGGACAGAAGGTATAGCGGGATGTGCAAAGCGGCGCTATCCCGGTCTGAGCAGCTGCCGTAGCTCATTCCAGCCGTCCGAGTTGGGTCATGCAGTCCAGGTTTCCTCCCGAATGAGAGATTTTCATCTCAGAGTTTTAGTTGCGCTACTTGCTGCCTTTCCCCACTTACACGGGAGGATTAGAAACAAACCTAAATTACATCATGGCTCCCATTGTTCTCTTGGAACTCATATGCATGCTTGTGTGTCACCAGCACGAATGCGGTGCCCTTCTCCAGGTTGGGTCCATGGGCAAAACAAATTGTCTGATGATTTTATTTGACATTTTCTTTTTGTGACTCTTCAATGTCACATAACCCTCTGACAGCGTAACTCTGACTGTTACTCTATTGTTACTTCTTGTTTGAAGCCAGTCCATTTACACATCATCGCTGTAGCCTTTCAATTAACTTTATAAAGGGTTATTACTTAAGCTTATTATTTAAACATTGTCAGTCTCTTTACTTTTATTATTATTGTAGTGACACAGATAATTGGAAGATTATTGAGGTCAGCCTTTTCTGATCAGAGCGGACAACAACCCTGAAATAGTTAGTCATGGTGTACAGGATTGACAGTAAAGTTACTCTCCTTTTAAGCCACATGGGATGCATATGGTATAAGTCAATATTGCATGTTTGCGGCTTAATTTAAGTTAATTAACGCTCTTTCAGGATTTCATGGGAAAGCAGCTTCCCTCTGTTTACCAGACGTCGGGAAGGTCTCTGGGTTTAAGCCACAGCCAAGAATTGGTCTTCTTGCATATATATGGGCTGCCGTGACTCAGTTTTCCTGCATATATTTGGACTACTGTGACTCGATCTTCCTGCATATATACAGGCTGCTGTGACTCGATCTTCCTGCATATATATGGGCTGCTGTGTTTCTTGTTATAGTACTCCTTCCTTGTTGTAAAATTGTTTTGTTTTAACTCCTGGAGAGAATATACCAATGCTTTTTGGGTAAATTATGCAATGTTAAGTTGTATTGGAATAAAACTGAAAATAAAATGTTTGCTCTAGGTTTGTCTGCTCAGTGTTGGGCCATCAGGACATTTTTTCTTGCTATGAAAATTCTTCTGAAAAGTAAAAAAGGATAAATTTGAGGTTTTAGGAGCTGGAGGACAAACCTCTGACAATGGTTAGACAGCGTTCACAGACTAAAACAAACACCCAAATCACTGCTGGCAGTGTAAGCTCTGGGGGTAAATCCAGGGAGAAATGTCACAGCAGGGATTATAAGTGAAAGGAGACGGAACGCAAGGTGATGGGCCTTGTCCTCATTCCTGATAGATCGCAATGGTGCTCCTTGGCAACATTAGTGGGAGAACATTTTAAAACAAATTTGAGGAAGCATTTCTTTACACAGAGTGTAGTTAGAGTATGGAATAGTCTTCCTGCTACTGTAGCGGAAGCTAAAACTCTGGGTTCCTTTAAGTCAAAGCTAGAAAACATTTTAACAACTCTGAGCTATTAGTTAAGTTCTCCCCAAATGAGCTTGATGGGCCGAATGGCCTCCTCTTGTTTGTGAATTTCTTATGTTCTTATGTAAGAAAATTTCTATGGAACAGTCTGGTCCAGTCTGTAATCCTAGAGCTGTTTGTCTTTCTTGTTTTTGTTTTCCACCCTGGCGATGGCGCTTAACCATAGCTAGACACAGCCGTTTACATTCCCGACAGTTCCCCTTACATGCCTGAAGCGTAAAGAAGCCTGTTAGCTTCTTAGTGATATATGGTGAAGCACAAAGTGCCAAAATTGAAGCAGCATTTGCTCTATTTCGTCTGTCATTGTCTCTTTTTCTTTAATTTGGGTTTCTATGTAAGCGTCAGTTTAGAGCATGGTAATGCAGAGAAGGGTCGTTAGTTCCACACGAAGTTCAGCCCTCATGTAATACGTGGAAAGGGATATCCTGAAAAGTGGTATGTGGTTCAGTGTGTTAGGCAGCTGCGCTTGTAATCAGAAGGGGGCTGGTTCCAAACTGGTTTTGGCAAAGTGGGTTCATCACTCAGCTCTTGAGCAAGGCCTTTAATCTCCCCTCCCCCAGTTGTGTCTGTCTGACCCTGGTTTCCCAAAAAATGTTCATTGTTTTTGATGAAAGCATTAGCTAGCTAAATGTAAAAATGTAATCCTATGATTGGGCCGCAGTAGGCTACACGTGTGTTCTCCTTTGACAGAGCTGACACGTACCTCGTGAATCTATAAAGTAGGCCACTTTATAAGAATGAAATATTCTTTTAGTGAGGTAAAGCCAGCCTGTAGTGCTTGTTTGTTCTTTGTTTAGGGGGTTGTGCTGTAAGCGTTGCCAGGCTTAATCGCTCCTGGCTTTGCTGCCACGCCGCTCCTGCTGTTAGGTCCGAACAGCAGCTGAATTCGCTGTCCTCCTGCCAGCCCTGGGCTCCCTCCTCCGGCTTCACGTTTGGACCTTATCAGAACCCGCTTTGTGGAAACAAATTCTTCAGTGTGGCAAGTCTAGGCAACTGCCGTGAACCCTTGGCCCACCTGCAGCTTAATGGAGGCTAATTGAGAACAGGCTAATGGAGACCTTCTCTGGTGGAATGTAGCGGTGGGACTGGAGAACTCCGCTCCTTCTGCTCATGGGTGTGTTATCTAAATATCATTATCATGATTTACAGACGTGCTCATTTGTACAGCTTAGTATAGCAGCGTGAAGTTTAGCTTGCTTGAGGTAACAGCATCACCTTCTCCTCTCTGCGACTTGAAGCTACATCTTATTCCCACCTGGATCCTTATCTGCTGTGCAAGTGGCTACACTTGTAGTGTGTAATATTATCGTATTGCTGAATTCATGCTGTTATCCTCTTTGGAAGATAATAGTCTCCATCCTCGTTGGCATTGTGTTCTAGAGGAACATAACCAGCTTTGCGATCATGGAAAGGGGACTTCGGGAAGACTCAGTATGATGTTTATGCTGTTGTTATGTCTTTGGCTGCACTAGTCAGTCAATTTGATTTCATCACTGTGCAGCTCAGTGCAAGGTCTTTAATGCGCACATGAAGCCAGAATCTAAGAGTTTCTTGGGCATTGAGGTAAATCATTCTTCTTAAAGTTTTCAACATGATTCGTATGCTGAGCACCAGGCAGCTGCTTTTCCGGATGGCTGACATGTGATGAATTAAAGGAGTTAATCATTAGAAGCGTCTCATGCCTTGTCCACACGTACACGGGCATTTTTTAAAACGGTGTTTTTCCTCCTCCGCTTTAAAAAAAAATCCCCGTCCACACGAACATCGTCCTCTAAAATATTTCTGTCCACATGAAACCGCTAAAATGCGCTGTCAAGAGCATGCCGAACCAACAGGCAGCATTATAACTCTAACCGTACTGCCATGTTACAGTAGCCAAACAGAAGCCTAATTGCCAGTCCTGTTAAGTTGAAAACTATATAATGCGAGTGACTCAACATTTATCTGTACACATGTAAGAAGTCCTGTTAGCAAGGTTAGTACAAGCACTATTTCGGCTAATTGCTCAAACTCGCCTAATGTATCCTGCAAACAGCACACGCTCTGACGTTAAACAAAGTGGACAACGGTGCACAATGTGATGTTTCGAGTTAAAAACTCTGTTTTCCCTGTCTACATGTTGACGCCGAAAACAGAGTTTCTCTTCACCTTCACTCTTCACCTTGGAGTTTTGCAAAAGCTCCGTTTTCAGTGACCTAAGATGCCATTTACGTGTGGACAAAAGCCCAAGACGTATAGAAAAAGGTTCATTTTAAAAAATACCCAATGTACATGTGGACAAGGCAACAGTCTCCTGTCATTGTGCTGCACTGGACCAAATCCAAATAACATCAACCTGGGTACATGGCAGTAAAGAATTTCGTATCCTGAATAAACCAAAACCAACTTTTATCTCATCGTAATTGTGTCCGGCTTGTTCGCAGAGTGGCATAAATAAGTCAAACTGCTTCAGTTAAGGGGGGTTTGTGGCTCTGTGGGTTAGGACTTTGTGCCTGTGATCGGAAGGTTGCCGATTCCAACCCCTTTGGTCGGCTGAGTGATTTCACAGTTGGGCCCCTGAGCGAGGTTCTTAACTCCGACTGATCCAAGTGCTGGATAAACCAGCTTCCTCAGTTGTATGTCACTTTGGATAAACGCATCTGCTAAATAAATGTAAATAAATAAATCGACGAGGGAATGACAGATAAATGCCAAAGAGCGAAGGAACTTCAGGGTCCACCCCTCTTTTCAGCTGATCCAGATGTTATCGGTTGTGGCCCACACCCTGGTTGCAAGACGGAATGATGTAATGGCTACATTAAATCCTGAGGAGCTTGATGATAAAGGAAGTTTAAATTTAAGTACTTGTGCTGAGTTTGAAGGTGGGTAGGTGGATGGATGGATGGAAGGATGAGCAATTGAACTGTGTATTTCGTTAATGATGTTAACAGCTGTAGGAGGGGTCTAGGGCTGTGTTGTCAGTCATTTGATTAAGCTGATCATCACATGTCTCATGCAGGGCTGTCGCCTTCCGATTGTCAGCAGTTTGAGTATCCTGCTGCATTCTTTCAGGCTAATCTGTTTTGCACACTGCTTGGGAAGTACAACTCTGACTTAATGTTTTTGAATTATTTGGAGGCGGCGTTTCTGATTGGGTTTGAGGGGGAAAACTGCATGTCATAGAGAAACATTTTTATTTTAATATAATGTGATTTTATGTATAGATTTTTATACAATGTATAGATATTGGAATACAAATTTTTGTCTGAGTGTCAATACTGGCTCCTGGAGGTTAAGCAAAATTCGAGAGTGAGAAATGCCCCTTTCTCTGTCAGAATGGGCCCTTTTTCTTTGTTTACATGGGACTGGCTTAATCCTTAAAAGAAACTTGTATTAGCAGCCCTTTTCGTGTTCTGGTAACTACCTCTGGAGTGTAATTATGCTAATGCCCCTGCGAGGGCGGTCAGTGGAAACGCAGAGGACTTGCTGGGAGCCTTACGATCCTTTAATTGGAGCCTTGCAGGTTTTTATTTCTGATTTTCTTTTAGCTCTCTCTTCTCTAGTATGATTTGTCTGCATTTACAGTAGATTCTCCGTTTAGGCTTCGTGCATCTTTTGAAGGCTGGGTGGCTTTACCGGAAGGACAGATATCTTTAAGGTGTTAGTGCCGTTTACAGGCTAAAAGTACAAGTTCATGGGAGTTTTATAGAAAAATCTGAGAGCAATACAAAAAAAATGATTGGTTATCTCTCTGAATCAATTAGATTGTAGAGGAGGTGGGTCCAAGCAAATAGAGGAGGCAGGACCAGCCAATCAGAAGTCTTGTTCCCACCTCCTGTAGTTGCTTAAACCCACCTCCTCTATGATTTGATTGGTTATCTCTCCAATTTCCAATTTTTCGTACTGCCCTCAGAACATTTTTGTATAGGTAAAACTCCTTCAGCAAAGTGGAAGCGACAGACAGCTACTGTACCCCTGAGCACATTCAGCTGTGGTTCTCGTCTCATAATTTGCCCCTTGAATGGTCACTGTGGCTAGCTTGCTTAGTGCTGCAAATACCTAATGACATTGTTTTCTAATCATTTTAGTCTGATGTGAGTTCTGTTGTGTTGTAAATATGTTTTAATAAATGTATTGTTTAAGTTTACTACACTTCACAATGAGAATGAAGTTGTTTGAATGATGTCACAATTGAAAAAGTTTGGTTTTTTATGCCTAACATTGGATCACAGTTTCGGAAAATGAAAACCTGGCTTGCTGTCATGTGACATTTTCTTGGGTTTGTTTGTGTATGCCTTCCTAGTTTGATGCTCATAATATGTTATATATGAATCTTGGTAAAACCTTTGGGTCCAGTGTTTATGATGTCCTGGCCTGAACTCTCTACCTTGTTTGCTGTGTTCATTAGCTGCAAGACACGAAAGCTGAAACTCTTTAAATATTTCAGTATTGGCTGGACTTTTAATTTTTATTTTATTACTCTCCAATGTGCTCTTTTGAATCTCTTCCTGAATATGAGGATAAGTGATTTTTGCAATTCACAAAAAGCTCATTTTGAGTAGCAGAGGGCCAGTTTATTTTGAATTTGTTACCCCTAACCCCATTTACCTTAGGTGCTTATTTAATGCTTTTATCCAGAGAAATTTCCTTTTGTTGTTTTATTCATATTTTATCCCCATTTTCCTCCCTATCTGGGATGGCCAGTGTTTGTATTCACTGCATGCCTCAGACGCATGAGATGCCAGCCACCGTATTTTTTATATATTCTGAGGTCTGCTGCCTCCATCAAGCCATGTAACACACTTGGAGGAGAGTGCCACCCTAAACAGCGCCTTTCAGCTTTGGGACTCCATGTTGCTTTGGAGAAAGTGACTGCAAAATATGTTATTGCTTAAAATTACTTTCATAAATGGCGACTTCTGCTGCTAGTTTGTTGTTGTAACTTTAGCCAACTTGCCAAGAAAAGGAGCCTCAAGGAATCAGAGATCGACTTCCACTCCTTTCCCAGGTACGCTCTCAGAATCTCAGCCTAGTCTGGAATGTCTTGGCAGGTAGTAGGTCGTCATGGTAGCACCATGTTCCCTATTTGACAAGCCGGAAAGGCAGCTCACTGTGCCTGCAGGCATATTACTAAGAAATCCCCCAAGTGGGCCACGAGTATCGTTTTTAATATGCTGCCCCCACCCCCCACTAAGCCGCCCTCCCCTGATTTCACTGTGGCTTTCCCCATAGCTAATACTCCCCGGTCACTGGGCCCATGGAAACGGCTTTTCTTGGAAGCCTGTAATCTGAGTCTGCCCTTTGTGCATTTAAACAGGTCTCCAGATTGGTCTCCAATGAGGACGGAAACTGTTGTTATACCTATTTGGTGATTAATTAATTTGCAGACGTCGACTTAGCCTGGGAGTCCTGATAGGGTTGGACAATCTCCTTCTCATTATGATCTTTCATTGTAAGTATTATCCTTCACGGGCTGCATTTTTGTGTATGGGATGAGTGTATGTTTGCAGTCACAGGTGACTGGCCCACTATGGCTGCATATGACTCATGCTCTGTTGAATTTACTGGCAGGTTGAGTGAGCGGCACTGATGCCTGGCACATCCACATTGGCAGCTGCAGTTTCTGTTTTCACGTCAAGCGTAGGATATAGCATGTTCTCCCTGTTTTTGTGTCCTACAAAGGCATATGATGTATGTGCATTGATGTCTTTAGGATGCACCGGCATCCTGTGCGAAGTGCACCTTTATAGTGCTTCCCTTGACATACTCCAGACTTGCCATTGTTTGCTTGTGTGTGTGTGTGTATATACATTCCCTTTTCCCTTAGGAATTCCAGAAAAGGGATGAAAAATTGAATGAAAAAATTTTTTGGGACTCAATTCAATATTATGAACACAAAAATCTGTCATGTGTTTTAAGTCCTTCCACAGTCCTCTTTGCTCAGTACTTTAGAGGGACGGTGGAGCCTGTGCGCTTTTTTTCCCCATGATGCTCTTGTCTGGCTTTCTGCCTCGTGACATTTCTCTGTTTCAGAAACAGAGCTATCTTGGTTACTCGATTTAATTTTGATCACTCGATCATTAAAATGCATTGATTCACATTTTTCTTCTTGATAGCTCGGCAATGTGGCAGAAGGAAGACGTGCATAGTGGGTCCAAATAAAGAGCGAAAGCATCATTTATGTGGAAGTACTAAACATAAGAATTTAGAATTAGGTGATCATTGTCAACACAGCACACAACAACGAAATGTGTCCTCTGCATTTAACCCATATGTGACTTTTGTGACACAGCAGGGGGCAGCTAATTCAGCGCCCGTGGAGCAGTGCTTGGGGACGGTACCTTGCTCAGGGTACCTCAGTGGTGACTTGCTGGGGGGGGGATTCGATCCTGCAATCTTTTGATTGCAAGTTCACTTCCCTAACCATCAAGCCACCACTGCCCACATTATAAGTGAACGAGAATGCAATCGTCTGTCAGTGTTGCAAAATAGAACTTAAATATCACTGCAGAATGACCGCAATGTAAATATATCTTAAAAGAGGATATTCAGGTACAATGGACTCACTCAATAATGCAAGATTAGCCTTAAATATGTGCCATTTAGCCATAAGCAGAGGAGCCTGTCTTTGTCATCAGACTGGCTTAAATTATTTTGCATAATTTATTTTCCTTGATTCCCGTATGTCAAAATAATTCCTGCTAAAACAAAGGTTAGCCCCATGACTTAAGCCGCATCATCGTACTTAATATATATAATACATAACTCATGCAAAAGCAGCAGCAGCAAACTTTACACTGATTTTTAATTCTTTTTTTACATGTATTAGATAAATGGGAAAAGAATCATCATTAAGACTGTAAAGCTTGCAGTGTTTCCTTTCCAGTGACTGAGTAAAAAAGTTTTAGCTTATTGATGGTTTAAAGTGACCCAAGCAGACCATCGCGGTCCTTGACATGTGACCGTTGCACGTACATGAAATCCCATGTCGATATTAATATCACTCTCCATGTGAGGCTGGCGTGTGCAGTTTGCTTGTTCACCCTGTGTGTGCGCGGTGCCCCTGTGGATACGCCTGTTTTCATGTACTGTTCAAAAACATGCAAGGTCAAGTGAATTTAAACTGTGTGTTTAAAATGACCATATGTGTGACTGAGTGTGCACTCTGCAGTGCCTGGTTGATTCTTGCCAAAGTATATGATATTATATAATAAACGATTACTCAGCGAATCATCAGATGAATCAGTAGATATCTCGATTACTGGTGTAATGGATAGTGAGAGCCGTAGGTTGCACGCTCTTCCTAATGGTCGCTGTCCATGTGCCTCACTTCCACTGCAGCCCCGATCTTTCAGGCTGCAAAGTCTTAGCTTCATTTTTTATGTCCCATGAATTGAGAGTTGTGTTCTTTTTAGTTACTCTTTTCATTATATATTGAGTACAAACGATCTCAAATGTTAAATTATAGTATTTTGGTAGCATATACATGTTTTCTAGGTTTTTAGAAGTAATAATTAAAAACCTTATCAATGAATTTCTTCATTTGATGTCCATCCAAAGTAGGAAGTATAAGACAGGAAAGCCAGACTAAACATATTACGTTTCTATTCTGGTCTTGCATAATAAATCATTTTTGTTTTTGTAAATTTTCTATGCTGCTGAGTTCCGCCTGATATGTGTGGAATTCGGCATACAGGTCATTCGTTTTATGGAAGCGGAGGTGCTCCAGGTGGCTGTAGCACTGACCTATAGTTGGCGGAGGCGAAGAACCACCGGAGATGTTTATGAATGAGTGGCCAGTGGCAACTGAGGCAGGTCGTAATGGAAATGAAATTTGCGACACAGTCTGGGGCCACTTATCACGTATGACCTAATTTTCAGTTGTCAAAATCCAATCACCCACCAAATGTAATATATTTGATGAAAATTTTGAATCCTGAAATGAATTTTTAAAACTACATGAGACATGTTCTGTATATACATATAATACTATTGATATGTGTTACCCACATGTGCATATGTGTGTCTGTATAAATAACCTCCATGTGGACTCATTAACAAGTACATTTGTAGACAATGAAACAGGAGGCTAAGACTTAATTAGCATATTAAAATTAAATATTTCCGTCCGTTTGGAAGTGGTTGCCTAGCTGCAGACTGCATATGTCAAATTCATTATGCAGATTCAAATAAATATGCATTTACACAAAAATAAACCAGAAGTGCATTGTGGGTAGCTGACATGCCATCATGCACCATACTAGGGATGTACCTGGCCTGGCAGCATGCATGCTGGGTGCCGGTGCAGGGGAGCGTTACTGTGAAAGTCAACAAGTGAGCAAGCCAAACAGCTGCTTGGTCCAGGGCCCAGGATCTCAGCGGCGCTGGCTGGATCCAAGTCATGACTTACATAATGATAAAACAACACGTTTCACTGGGAAGTTTGCTGGGAGGTTTGCTCGTTCCTATGCTGCCATCATTTCATTGCAATCCCCCAGAAAAATAATTTTATTCAGTCATGCAAATTTGATCCTTGGATTGAGCTTTATGCTGGTAAATGAGCTGTGATCGTTATTCTTGTATACATCTCACCTGTCTTTCGCTGCACTGTAAGTCATGCTAGTCATCCTGTTTTCTCAGGAGTGATCAGAACAGAATTTTACAGATTTTTAGAGAATTTGCTTTGGGAAGTTTGACGTGATGGTGTTGGAAGGTATTGAGGTGTCTCCATGTTCACGGGGGTCAGATTCTCAAAAACGTGTTTAGACACATTTAAGGAGCTAATTGTTGGTTGATGCTAAACAAAGGAATGTAATTGACTGTACGAGTCCACACTCTCCTTCCATGCCATATAATGGCTTATGTGCTGTTGTTGTTGCCCCTGAATCTCCTGCCTCCTTGATTGTTTCCCTTTGTCTTTTTTCTGCTTTTCACTGTGTTTTTCTATCCTGTCTGCAGCCAGAGTGTTTTCACTGAGGTTCCCTGCTTGTGTTGGTAATTTTTTTTTGGGGGGTTCTGCTTTGTCTGGCACTGCAGTTGGGGGTGTAAGCAAAAACTTTATTTGGCATTTGCCTGAGTGTCAGTCTGACAAGCTCGGGGGGGGGGAGCAGAGGGGTTTGAGGGGATTGGATGTAAGTGTGGAGAACACCCAAAAATCAGAAGTGGAGTGTCACGCCAGAGTGCTGCGTCACCCCAGGCCTGCTGTGACCCTGTAATAAGAGAGAGGGGCCGTGTCCGTTTTCCGTGGAGCCCCTGGAGGTCATAGACATTCGGCAGGACCTAATGGTGCAGAGCCCCACCATCTGCCCAGTTTGGGAGGTCAGAAATGTTTGCTAGTCTCTTTACTTTGGCTCTGAAGACAGCTTGTGCTATATGCTATTGCTATATGCTATCATTAACATCATAAATGGTGACAAAACCATGCCTTGTGGTGCTGGGAGTGGTTTGTGGCTCACTGAGGTAGGATGCTGTGCTTATGAGCAGAAGGTTGCTGGTTCAAATTCCAGGATCAGCATAGTTACAGTGTTTTACTATTGGGCCCTTGAGTAAGGCCCTTCACCTTTAATTCCTGCAGGGATTGTCTGACCTTGCTTTCTGAAGCACATCTTTTTGGATAAAAGTATTTACTAAGTACATGTAATGCAGGACCTTAAATGTTAAATGTTTACCAGGAGTGCATATTAATGATTCTGTTTTGCCAGGAATCATTTCTTAGAAGCTAAAGTCCATCTTGCGAGATGCCACTTCCAGTTGGGGTTGCGAACAGTTAACCCTAATGACCTTATTCATCAGGCCGACCTTTTAGCCATTCAGCTAAATGATCCGTACACAAAAGCAGACAGAAATGAACCATACAGTATAATCTCTTAAAAAGACCAAAAAAATAGGATGATCTGCAGTCATCACCTTAGCTCTTAGTGGTCACACGGTCGATTACAATAAAAGCTGGCAAAGGCAATACAGGAAAGAAATGTAACACATAAACAAACCGTTAGTGCATCTTCCCGGAAGTGTTAGGAGAGGTCGGGAGGTTTAGGTGACGACAACGCAAAGGTATTCATGGACAGTGTGCTGCTTTGTTGACATGTGCTTCATTATTTTTGTTGTGTCCTGATTAGACGGGGCTGTCACTTGTTACTACGCTTTTACTATGCTTCATAATTATCATTCTGTTCTCACGGCTTTTCCTGTTGAAGACCACGGTTGCATTTCAAAATTATTTGTTTTAAACTACATCGGCTAATTGTAATTGCAGGCGCTGAATGCTTATGCAAGCAGCATCTCTCAGTTTTGGAAATTCTTTTCGAAGACATGCTGACAAATAATTGATTTTGACTTTTTTCCTCCATAGGTTTGCACCAAAAATACTAGCAGGACAAATATGTGTGTGTATCACTTTTTATTCAGGCCAATCCTATCATTTTATGGAAGGTTTCAATCCTTCTACAAGGCAATATATTTTTTTGGGTTTTATAATTTATTATGAGTGTGACCCTGAACAGGACAAACAGTTACAGAAAATGGATAGATGGAAGTTATTATGAGTTAACCAGGTGGTTTTTAAGCTAATTAACACTGATTCTCATTTCCCATCTTATGACATGGCTGACCGTGCTTCTGAGTGCTGAGATTATAAATGCTTTTCGGAGAATATGCACGCTGGGACAGCCTGTAACGTCCATCTGGCTTCCATTCTGACCCTTCATGGCGTCACTAATTTCTTGCGCTTACTGTTCCGTACGGTCACTGGGATGTGAAAATTCACCAGGGGAACGTTAACATGACACACTAGCTGTAAACCGTTTCAGACTGTTTCCCTCATTCTAGCCTTAAATGAACAAAGAGATGCAATGTTTCCAGTCGTGTCCCTTTTTTTTGTTTGTTACCTACAATGATGCTCACATTGCAGAACTAAATGTTTTTTTTTTTTTTTTTTTAATGAAACAAAATGCAATAAATATTGTCTCCCCTGACAGAAGGCTTTCTGTGTTGCTCTCATTAAGCATGCTCTGTCCTCACTGTTTTCGCAGTTACCTGGCTGACCAGTGCTGGAGCGGCGGATGCATCTACTTGATCATGCTGCGCCGCATCAAACGCAAGGCCCCGCTCCCCCCCTGCGGTGGCGATGGCAGGGGGGGCAGCCTGGGTGCTGTTGGCGAGCCCCGGCACAGCTGCCTGCCAGAGCCCGGGCCCGGGCCCAGCCCCGCCCAGAACGGGAAGCGCACGCGTAAGCTGGGTGTGGTGTCCCGCTGCCCGCCCCCTCGAGGCCCTGTGCAGGAGAATGGCTACAGCTCGCCCACGGAGCCTCTGTCGCTGATGAGGCTGGACGGCCTGGCGGATGCCCCCCCAGAGAGGGGGCAGAGGGCTACCCTGCCCGCGGGTCCTCATAACCGCACCTATAATGGCGCCCTTATATCCACACCCCCCACCCACCCACGGCTACGTTACTCTGAGAGCTGTAAGATCGAGACCATGAACGAGTTCTCGAGTCAGGTAAGCTCCAAGCACTCTTCCAGTTTAGGCCTTCGGGGGGCAGCACTGAGTCAAAGTCTATCAATGGACAGCGCTTCTCAGTCCACTAAACGATTAAAGCTGAAATGAATTCAAAACACAATAGGCTGTCTGTAGCTGTCTGATCAAAGGCCCACATCTTTCTCCAGTCTTCATTGTTTATTTGGCATTCAGAGTGCCTTGAATTTATCCTGGACTTGACCATGACAGCAGCTGAAATCCTCGTCGCTCAGACATGCAGAGATGTTCCTAGCTGCTTCAGGCGAACTGCAACAGTTAACTAGGAAGACACGTAATCTGTACTCTGAAGAATAACTGTAAAAAGTAAACATGAGCTCTAAATCTTACATTTGAAACACTTTAGGCCACACACATATGACTGGTCTGCTATGCTAATGTGCTAATTCATTCCCACAGTCCCGCTTGTGGGTTGTGTGTACAATAAAGTGAGTAATTCATACCTCCAGTGTGGCTCCATGAGTCAGAAAGACTCCCTGGGGGGGGGGGGGGGGGGGGGTG
>JAODKF010000046.1:4779702-4797434 GCA_026779585.1 Mormyrus proboscirostris | reverse complement strand
GATCTCGCCAAACAGGTTGTTAATGTTGGCATCGGAGAGGTGGGGTGGAATTCGACGTGCCGTGAGTCATCGTAAGGCTCCGTTTGTGGACCCGTACCTTGCAGCGTTCATCCGCGTGCACAATGGTCCTCATGCGAATTGTGAGGCCCCTGTTGCGGTGAACTCGCAGGAGGCCATTCAGGGATTGAGGGCCACTTCTCTGGGAGCAGGGACAGCTTTGGATCTGACTCTGCTGCCTGGGAAAGGAACGGCAAACTTAAAGTCAAATCATGAAGTGAATGTAATGATTTTTATGATTAAATAAACAGTCAAGTACAGCATGTTCACATAAAATACCAGGTTTTTCAATGCCTGAAGTTAAAGGCGAGTGTAAGTAGCATTAGAATAATTCAGCAGCACCCTGCCTTGTCAGTGCAAATGACGATTATCTTTATTAAATTTAATATCGTACATTTCCCCTTAACATCCTGCAGTTACTGTGACTTGGTTACTGAGTGATCAAACTGGCGTGATGATTATGGGTGTAATATGCGACCTGCTCTGCTTATATGTCTGCTAAATAAATAAACGTAAATGTGAATTTAGGTTTAATGAAAAATAGCTTCTTTATTTCTTCGGGTGTTCCTGTTTATGTTGGCAGTGGTATCTGAGGAGGAGAAGGAAGGATCAAATAAATCAGACTCTACTTTTCCTGAGACCAGCCTGAACATCTGTCTGCTGAGTGTTATTCAGTATGACATGTTTTTCCAAGTTATTGCAACGTACATTTCAGTGAACTGTGGTGTTAGTAAACCTAGTGTAGTGGCGTTAGTTGGTAATTAATAAGAAGACATACTGGTTAAAAAAACAGAGTATTTGCCACTCACATTTCAGGGGAAGTGTTTCGTAAGCGCATGGATTGTGAAGTAGCACTGTAGTGGAAATATGTTTACAGTCACACCCACCATTAAATTATACTCCACAATACAGAGTTTGGGTGACTGCATGGTGAACTAAGCAAGTTTGTGTCAGTTCATCCAACAGCCCGGTGCTTCTGATTTTGGTCTTCTGTCATTAATGGCCTCCGGCGGTCACTCTGTGTGGGTTTCTGTCCGGAATTCTCCTGCGTCTTTGACACATTCTGTCCCCACTGCGCATAAATGCATCCGTTTCTTCCAGTCCATACTGTCCAACCGCCTCCTTCGGTTGAAAACTGAAGAAGATGAGCACGGCATATACTCGTACCCGTGGCCGTTGGGCTCCCTTGTATTTGCATGCCAGCATTGCATACATGTGAGTTGCATCAAAGTGCAGGTAGTTTGTCGCTCAGGATGACATGTGTAAACACATCTGCTGGTTGTAAATGAGGGACTGGCATTGGTATGCCATGTGGGAAAGCAGGAAGTGGTTTGCACTTGTCGGGTCTGAGCTTGTGCTGACTGCCATCCCGTGGCCCAAACCAGCCTGGAGATCAGCACACAAAGCCAGCAGCGGCTCAGGCAGGCAGAGACGGCAGAGGCCATAAGGCAGACTTGCGTAAATCCATGCTCTGGATGGTGTTTATGGAGAAATGAAAGTACTTTCCTGTAAATTAAGCTGACACTTTAGTTGACATTAAATATATTCTAAAGAATAATTATCTTTAAGAGAATTTCTGGAATTCTGTTGGTACTGTTGTTTTCTTTCTGAAAAAAAACATGGTGCCATTAGAATCAGAATTAGAAGTTTTTCTTTACAATTATACGTGGTGTAACCAGAATTACATTTTGCACTGGGCCACAGTTGATTTCAGCTCAGTACTACTTGTAAAGGAAGTTTGTGCAGAAT
Source organism: Mormyrus proboscirostris (assembly GCA_026779585.1). Classification (NCBI taxonomy): domain Eukaryota; kingdom Metazoa; phylum Chordata; class Actinopteri; order Osteoglossiformes; family Mormyridae; genus Mormyrus; species Mormyrus proboscirostris. Next base: position 4,795,628 of record JAODKF010000046.1, on the reverse strand, counting down.
CTTATGTATATTTACCTATCTGATGCTTTTATCCAAAGCAAATTTCTGTTGAGGGAATGTTATAATTGACACGCGCTCCCTGGGATTTGAACCCGTAACCTTTGCGCAACGTTCTACTTGTTGAGCTGCAGGAGCATCACCACGGGACTGGCTATTCAGTAGGCTATGCTGTGAGAAACAGCCAGCACGCCCCTGCCCCACACACCCACCACATGGAATTCCAGACACACAAGCTCGATCGTGAGCGCTGATAAGGAGTGAAAACGTGGGTTCCTACCCGCCTTTGTTGTCCTGTTTACTTCCAAATTGGCCCGATTGGGATCAGAAGCTGTGCTGCAGTTTTGGGCCTGATCCTCACTACGGTCACAGTTATGTGACAAAATGAGAAAGGCAGATACTCACAGAGGCATTGACCTGAGCACCTGTAAGGGGGACAGCTAGCCAACCCTGTCTCAGTCCACCCATCTTTGTTATGATATTGGTGGATTGTGGTGGGTGGCAGTGTGGAGACGTTCAGGGCGGTTCCTGATCGGTTCCTCCTTAGCAAATGAGAACATTGCTACTAATTATCCAGTATGTGGTGTGCCACTGGCTGATTTTCATGTCTGGTCATTTTCTTACATTGTAGGTCATGAAACATTGCGAATGAATTTCAGTCTCTAATGTAATAAGCTGTCATGTCAGGAATTGTCTTCATTGTCAATGAGAACAATTTCTTCCGCCCCCAAACTTGCTGTAATTTAGTAGCTATAAGAGAAAAACAACAAAAAACTGACCGTCAGTCTCATATCTCCGCACCCGAGTCATGTTTGCTTAGCCAATTAGCATCGTACGGCGTGATGTAGACATGACATGGAAGAGGACAGGAGTCTATCATTAGTTTTGTTAGTGTTCTCTAGTGGTCTTTCCGTTCGTACAGCCGGGGGAATTTTTGTTAATGATTTGATTGGTGGTCGCAAGCTTGTCTCGTCGTCTTTGTTTGAAATGAGTCAGAAGTTGAGTAGCCAATCAGTACACACACTGCAGCCCTTATCTCAACTCAGTGGATTGAGATGCAGATTAGCACCGTTTATATGATAAGAGCTGAGACTAGACACAGCCCTTAGGTACATTAGCTGGTGTTGTGCCCTTCCTGTTGCCCTTCTTGAAATATTTGAAGCTTTGGGTTTGTTATTGTTAACCATCCTGGACTATATATGTCATTCCTAATTATTATTATTTTTAAGAATTGTTCAGTATGTCTGCACACATAGCTACTAGTCTTTTTTTACAAACAATGATTGCAAATGAAATGAAACAATTCGCACTGATATTTTCAGTACTTGTTAACTGACCAAAAGTTCTGAGTAAATCAAGTTTTTAGCACTACAATCTAAAAAAAAAAATAAAGGCATTAATCTTTTTTTATAAAATGATTTTAGGTTTGTTAACTTTGTATTCTTGTGAAAGAGAGTGCCAGAGTTCAAGTGCTTTGTTCCGGAACGATCTGTACCCCTCAGAGGAAAGCCTGGGTATTTAGCTGGTATTTGAAGATTGTCTTGATGTCTAAGGCTGCAAAAGATTAGTGGATAAAGGCCAGTGTAGTGGTACAACAGACGGCATCTGGCAAATCCCCTTTGAGAAGCGCTCTCAGGAATGGGGGTCATCACCTTAGCCTGGTGCAGGTCACTTTGAGAAAGTTATCCCACACAGCAAGGCTCCCTTGCCTTCTACCATCGCTGTGTGTTTGTGGCTCGCCGATGTCGGAGGCGGAGGCCGGCCATGAGGCAGCTGGCAGCTGCTGACCATTCCTCCGTGCCCACAGGTCAGGGAAGGCGGCCGTATTTGGAAGATGCACATGGTGAAGGGGCAAGACGGCTTGGGCATCCAGATCGCCGGGGGCCGTGGCTCCAAGCGCTCCCCCCACGGCATCGTAGTGGCCCATGTGGAGGATGGGGGCGCCACCAAGAGGTAACATCAAAATGGCCCGTCCCGGTTCTCTCGCTGTGAGGGGGGCTCAGGAATTCAGCCGTATCTTCTGGTCGTGGTAGAAGCAGTACGGTGTCTTTGCTAGTAGTGTTTTCCTGACCTGCTTTTCAGTGGGAACTAACTTGCCAGAACATGAAGGCACATTTGTTATTCTGGTAGATCATCAGAGTTGCTCTTTTTTATGCGTGTAAATATTAAAAATAAGCTCCAAGTGCAGTGATTTGTCAGCCGTGCGCCTCTGTATGGGCCGTATCTTCCGACGTCAGCAATGGTGGGTCCAAATCTAACAAATGTGTTGGTGTAATGCTGCTTCCTGGATGTCGGCTGGCTCCCGGCCCACTCGGCTCTTCCCGTGTCTCCAGAGACGGCCGGCTGAAGGTCGGAGATGAGCTGCTGATGATCAACGGACAGTCGCTGGTGGGCCTCTCGCACCTGGAGGCCGTGGCCATCCTGCGCTCGGCGGTCGGGCGGGTTCAGCTGGTGGTGGCTAGCAGGGTGAGTGCGGCTGCAGCTTAATGCAGCTCCTGCAGCGGTGCTCAAAGATAAGCTCCAGCATTAGCTACTGGGCCTTACTCCTACATGGCAATCCCCAGACGACAATCACTGCTGCGTCTGTCGTGTTCGGCTGCTTTAATGGAGGAAAGTTTTTCGAAAATGCTCAAAATTTTAATGAAATGTTCAAGTTGAGGTGGTTGGCACTACCAATGTGGGACAAAAGTAGCAACACTTCACCAAAAATAATGAAAGCATAGTTTGCAAAAGCAGCTAAAAGGGTATTAAATGGATCATTTAAGCCAGGAAATAATTTTCTTATTTTAGTGGGACGTCATTGGGAAATTCATTCTACTTGGTTTTCCTACTTTGTTCAGTTGTATAGATGTGAACCAGCTCATGGTAAAATACTAGTATGATGGGATAGAGACATTTTGTCAAGGGACACCCCAAAGTTAACTGAGCCAACGTAAGAAGAAGCGTTTTGTGAGGTGCTGACCCTGAGCCAGCAGTATGGAGTGCTACCTACCCTGGCCTAGTGTTACAGAGTATGGATTTTCCAGACATGCAGACCCTGAAATTCTTGTGACGTTTTCATTGCATATAAGACTCAAATGTATTTTACTTAAATAGTTTTTTATGCCAGGTGAAGTTGAAACGTCACATGATTTAATAAAAAAGGACAATGATGCTACAGTTCATAAAGCTGATTCTTATAACATGATGTGAAGGTGGTATCCTAAATATGAAGTAATAAAATGCCTCACTGCAGGCCCTCGGTTGACCAGATAAATTCTTGGCCCCCAAATACAAATCCTGCCCTCTGAAATAGTTGAGGAAATCCGTGTTATGAATGAAGGAAGCAGTTTATACTTCTGAGGCATTAAATGAAAAAAATATTAAGGATTTGGAGGGCAGGCATTGGTTTTTCTCACTCTAAGTTCATCCGTTGCTGGTGGATTTCTCATCTGATTCTGGGCTGCGGAATATGGAGACGAAAGTGTAAATTCAGTGTAAGCACGGGCATTCTCTGGATGCTTCTCTTTCCCCATCAGGAGGAGTCCAATGTAGATTTCCTGAAGTACCCGTCCAGCAGTCTGCCGGATTTGGTGAGCACGTGCTCATCCCAGGACACAGATCTTTTCCCCACGGGAGCCAAGCAGAGGTTGGACCCGGATGTGGAGGACGTGCGAGCCGGCAGCCCCCGCCAGGTGGCCCATAAGCCGGTATGCCTCATCTGCCCCCATCTGATGTCCCCATCTCCGATCTCCCTGCCCCCACCCAATGGATGTACACCACACTGGCAGCATTCCTCAGCTGCTGGGGGGGGAGGCAGTCTCTGACCTCCTGCTGTCATAACAGATCCCCATCTTTGATACACATGTTCTGGAACATTCTAAGTAGCGCACAGTCCTGTCTGTTTATGGAATGTTATTAAATCTCTTGAAAGTTAATTTGGTCACAAGGCCCCTCCGTAATTTAGCAGAAATGTTAGTACTGTAATTATGAAACTAGTTCAACGTGTAACAATGTTGCCCACTAGCAATTTGAAGTATCTTTAAATTCGTTTACATCAAAGAGTTTCAGCTACGTGCAGCAACCCAATATGAGCTTCAGGGGTTTAAGAAGAAACATAGGTTTAGCGTAGAATGTAGAACTAGTTACAGAGTTGAACTGCTTTGTTTCTATCCAATGAAGGAGATAAATATCTAATTAGCTTTTTGTCTGTCATGCTTGCTTGGAAGCCCAAGTCATACAGTTGACAGAGCAGGTCAGGCAGCATGCTCTCTGCTGTAGAAATTCCGGCCCCCCCAGCTTGAAAAGCGGCCTGTAAACAGCCTGCTCCTCCAAGCAGCGAATCATGTGAGAACACGCAGACAGGGTGTAATTACCTTACAGCTAAGGATTAATGTGAGTAATGCACCTGGGGCCTATATCACAAAGCGAGATTTGTTGGCAAGCTACATAGCGTGTCAGATTTTAAGGTACCCCAGTTTAAATCTGCATTTAGTGCAGGCTACCTTAAATCCAACAAGTTATCCGGCTAAGCAAGAAACCCTGCTTTCTGAAACAGGCCCCTGGTGAGAGATTTCAAACACGGTGTGATGGTGGCTGTCATCGTTGCTTGTTCCTGGGATTTACAGAGTTTTCACAGAGTTTTGTGTGGTGTGTGATGAATGAGATGCATCTAGTCAATGGCATTTCTATGGCATAGACGCCTGGTTAATGAGTGAAGTTAGTGATGAATGGCCAGACTCCATAAAGCTGACAGGAAGGCCTTAGCTGCAGACAAGAGTTCAGCAGAACATCAGTGACCTGAGCACACATCATCTACCACAGATGAGTCCGTGTACCTAATAAAGTGTCCACTTAACGTGCATATTCTTCTGACAGTTTGACTTTGTGAACAGTTAATAATGTGAATGATATAATCTGTGGCCCATTCTGTCTTGTTGGACGTGTCTCTCGTGTCAGGACAGGAAGAATGGAGCAGGAGAGGAAAAGTGCCCCAAACCTTTGGTGTCCACATTGTTTGACACCTTGGTGTTTTAAGAGCTACCGGCAGATCTGCGACTTTGAGAGAAAATGTGGCTGTAATGGCCAAAGCTCTCCCTGCGCTGGTTTGGAAATATTTAGTTTGCTATGCCCTATGAACCATTCCTAAACTCAGTCAAGCAGCGGAGAGCCAATCGGAGGGCAGACAAAACCACAATCAGATTAGTTCCCCTCCGTTTCTCAGAGCTAAAACAGACCAGTGCCCTTTGGGTATAATTATTTATTTATTTATTTAGAATTCTGTGGTACATTTTGGAGGATCCAAAAATGCCAGCCTTGCGAAAATTGTGCCTTTTCATGTTAAACAGAAGTGTAGCAGTAGTGGTACACTGGTGTTATTGAACAATTAGACTATTTCCAAGATTTAATTAAGATTTTTTTTGGCAGTTATGACAATTAAATTGAAATTGGCTTGTTTTTATATAGCTTCCCTTCCAGCCCTGTCACCCCTAAGTGCCTAACAAAAATCAGCAAAGCAAAAAGTACCACGTCACAGTCGCAAGAGCAGCATTGCAGGCAGAAACAACAGCATATACACTGTCTGACTGAGGATAATAAGGTATAATGCAGCAGGTGGGAGGAAGGCAGCTCCTTGGGTCAACAAGAGCAGCACGTCTCCAGAGGCTCGCAGTTATTTGTGCTGCACACCTTATGCTTTTTATGAATCAAGGAGCTGGAAATGACTGATGGACATCTGGCCAGATAGTGTATAATGAGTTTTCCTAGGAAGGGTTAGAGTCACCCTGGAAGGATGTCTGTTGTCTGTTTTGGGCTTGATGAGACCTCGTGAAGACTGATGACAAATGATCATGAGAGAATAGTAAAGACTGCTGTGGCCATGAGTCATTCTGTTTTTAGGTAAATAACACACAGAGATGACGCAATCTACATGCTAATGATTAAATAGGCCGACCGGAGAAAATCCCTGTCAGGCAGGACACTCTGAGCTACTTCAGCTTTTACAAACTACTTTAAAACTGAATTAATTTGGTCCGTCTTGCACTTTTATGGCGTTGTTTCCTTGATTGAAAGATTCATCCAGCTGTTTCACATTAACATTAGTGACACATGCATGATTATAGGAGACTGACCAATCAGCACGCAACAAGAACTCGGTGCTTAAGTGGAATCTAGGTCCTTTTCATTGAAATGGTGGTTTGCATATCCCATCCTAGCTCAAAGTGCCCCCTATCATGGATTATCTGGTCACTCTTGGTTAAATAATAAGTAATCCGCTTAACAGAGTTCCCTCCATATTTGTTTTTTATTCTTTCTTTAACCAGAAGATCTCTGTGTTTACTTGTAAACTGACAGTGCACCTGGAGTGTTTGTGACTAATTTATTTTTTCATTCATACAGCGATTTGCCACACACTATTCGGAATTGTGAAATCGCCTTAGCTGCTTCCAGATAATATCGCGTTGCATTAAGGGATGTATTACTGAGTGGGGCGGGGGGTGAAATCAAGTGCTGTGGTTCCCATGGCGATGATGCAAAAAACCTCCTTGATCTCAAAGTGATTTCTGTCACTTACCACAAGTAGTCACATATTTTCTTCCTCTCGATGTTGCTCCTAGACTCGGCATCTGGCTTGAATGTTCACTGTCTCTCTCATCTTAACAGTCGTCCTGATGAAGATTTACTCGGGACGGCTATCCTGACGTTTGCTTCTTTTGTAGCTCCCAGAGGCGGATAGAGTCCTGGAGCTTGGAAGGACAGAGGAGCAGAAAGGGGGCTGTCACAGCCCATCGCCGATGAAATTCCGAAGACGATCCCAAGGTCCGGGAGAGAGTTAGTTTATCTACTGATTGGTCCTTTTCTAATGTTTTTTGTCAGTAAAGGATTCAGCTAAAATAACAGGGTCCACCTTTGCAAAAACAAAGCAAACATTGTGTTATTTACTGATGTGCTGGACTTTTGTAGCATTTTGTAGACTTTTCTGTAGCCAAACCACCAAGTCTGTGGCTGAATCCAAGTTCTCTAGAGTATGAAGTTAATTTGTCTAAAATACGCCAAAACTAGCATTCTGAGCATGGAAGCAAAAATCATGAGCTAAATATTCAAGAAACAGGTGCCATAGTGTTTCAGAGACAGGAACTGTGGGCAGTAGTTTCTACCTCTAGTTTTTTTTCTACTGTTTTTAATACCCAGTTTATGGGTTAGTAAAGTGGTAAGCTCTTTGTGTTGCTATGAGTAACAGTGTCGGCCAAACAAAGCACTTTATTAAATGTAAAATGTCCGCTAAATTAATCATTTTTTGTTAATGTGGGTTTGGGCGTTTGTGATTAGTTGGCATTGCTGGTTATCTGTGTTGTATTTATTTTGTATTCTGTTTACCATGTTTACAATGCTTACAGTTCTGGGCAACGTCTGCCATGTGAGAATTCACTGAAAGTGAGCTGCAGTTAATCTGTTCCAGGTGGAAGCTGCCGCTTAGAGTCGGTCGGCGAGAACGACGAGCTGGTGGTGGAAAACGGGGACGCGGTCTTCGAGATGCCAGAAGCCTGCGGGGCACGCAAGCACTCCCTGCCCCAACAGCCAGATACCGCAGGCCTCCGCCAGGTCAGTCTGCCGGCTGTAAGCCTTCAGCTCGTCAATATAGTTCACGAGATATAACCGTATATAATAATGAAGATTCTGATGCCCTATCCACGAAAAGCCACCAATCACATTTCAAAGCTACCAAATCATGAGCCTATCAAAACCGGCATTGCACCTACTGGACTCTTCCCCACTTCCTGTCTGTGTGACATATATGGTTACCGTAATCCCTGTGGAAGTCGGGAATTAGATGCTCATCAGTAGGTTTATCGTCTTAGTTATAATCTCTAAAAGGTGTCTATAAACCCTACTAGCTGGTTGGAAAATCACATATTGTCACTTACAATATGTATTGTAAGTGACAATTGTATGTGCAAAGTAAAAGAATAATAATAGTAATATTATTAATAATACTAATAATAATAAATAATAATTAATAAACTGGAGAGTGAAGCTCTTTCTGAGGTGCTACGTTTCCTTCACTTGAGCTTTGCAAACTCTGATACAGTGCAGCTGCAGTTACCTGCAGATGTTTTTTAATGATAAGGATGTAGAAATCACATGTTTGCTTTTTTGAAAAGTAACTTTTGAACAACGCTGGTCTTTATACTTGTCTGTGCACGTGAGCAGATAGGCAGCCCGACAACTCGGGCAGAGCTATTACAGGGAAACCACTGAGAGCGGATCAGGTGAAACGCGTGAACCGGCAGCATCCGAGCGCTCATGTGAATGGGCCATCCCTCTTGTTTCCACGGCCGCCTCAGGAATACAAAATAAAGAAGTCAGCCCGGTCCCTCAGCACCATTCAAGTGGAATCGCCATGGCGACTGGCCCATCCGTCCATTATCTCTAATATCGTCCTGATGAAAGGACAGGGCAAGGTCAGTTCCTGCCGCAAAGAGCAAACGCTGTCATAATATGCTTGGGGCCATAAGCAAACTATATTTAGTTTTTTTGACATGACAGCGGAAATTGATTCAGAAGTCCAGCATTGTTTAACGATTATGTTGGGAGCTGTGTCGTTTAGCAGTCAGCACTTCGAATACTGCATACTGTTTAAGCTGCAAAGTAATTTTGATATACCTTTTCATGTTCCTTAAAATGTTACGAGACATGCTAGTTTTATTCTGTAACTGTACACATGAAATGCTATGAGCAACAGTAACGGTAACTTTTGAGTGACATTAATCAGACAGAGTGTAATATACTTATTTCTCTATCCCCAAAGGGCCTGGGATTCAGCATTGTAGGCGGACAGGACTCTGTCCGGGGACGAATGGGGATTTTCGTCAAAACCATCTTCTCGAATGGGGCAGCTGCTGCTGATGGGAGACTGAAGGAGGGTATGTGTTTCTCATTTAGGCTGGCATGAAGAACTTGACAGTTGGCCAGTCTCAGATTGGCCTCGATTTAAATCTTGTCCTGAGGGATAAAGTTATATTAAAAGAGCGACTTGTCAAATAGATGATGAGGAGAATAAGAAACGGTTTTGATGGCCCAGTAAATCTGGAGCTCGGATATCAATCTGCCCCGGGGCTGTGTATGAGGGTTTGGAAGGGAGTAGATAGATGATGAGATTTGTTATGGGGAGATATTGGTACACATGGGTTAGTTATGGTCTGTAGTCCTCTCATAAAGAGACCACGAGAGGAGAAAATGTTCTGGATCACTGCAGCACACTACTCTGTGGGTCTCATCATGCTTTGCTATCTGCTCTGTTCCTCCGGTCCCAGGAGACGAGATCCTGGAGGTCAACGGGGAATCGCTGCAGGGCCTCACTCACCAGCAGGCCATCCAGACCTTCAAGGTATCTGGTGGGGTGGACAAAAGATTTAAAATCCAATTATCTGTGTGATTGTCCAAATATAAAAAGGCTTTGTAATTTATTCATAAAGAAACATCATCCAACAAGGTCCTTCTCATTGAGTTTACCCAAGTAGGTCTCCCACATCTCCAGGTTGAATGTGTTAAAATAAATACTGGACATTCACAAGGGTTGAGCAGGCGTTCACTGGTGTTCTCACTGGTGTCTGTTAATTAATTCCGGTATTTTCGCCTTACAGCAGCTGAAGAAGGGCGTGGTGACCCTGACTGTGCGCACGCGGCTCAGCAGCCCAGGCCTCACCCCCTACGGCGCCCCCACTCCCCTCTGCCGCTCCCACTCCTCCGGCCCGAAAGCGCCCCCGATACTGGGGGCCGAGGACACTGACACCACCCCCCGCAAAGGCCCTGGTCCCAAGGACCGAATCGTAATGGAGGTCACGCTAAACAAAGGTTTGTGGCTGCTCAGCTTCGCTGTGCGACAGCAGAGTGAGAAGCAGGTGGAAGTGTGACCAGGTGTCTAAGAGAAGCCCACTGCACTGCCATTAGGGGGCGCTCTGTCTGTCTCACTATTAACAAAAATATGTTTGTGCATTACTTATACTTTTATTGGCATGTAATAGAAAGGGCCGTGTTTTCCCATCATGCTTTAAGAAAAGCTTCTTAGACCATTTTTAAAGTACAGAAGTTCTTTACTTGACCATAAATTCTTCATTTCTAGCTTCTGGTGGGCAGAAGGTATTTCAACACCTGGCCGATGTTCTGATGTAACACAATCTGATTTTGCCAAGTTCAGTTCTTTAACCAACCAAAGTGTCACTTCTTTTAACCAATCTCAGTCTTCATTGTATGACATCACCACATTGGTCCCTTTTTTCTCAAACTCTCATCACTCTAGGCTTCCAGGCATCCAGCCACCTTATTATTATTAGTAGTAGTCATAGTAATAGTAGAAGTATTATCATTATGTAATAAAGATACACCCTTACATTGCTTTGTTGACCTGCAAAGGCTGTACAAATTCCTATATTACGTATCCATGACATAACCCTTAACGAAAGGCATACGCAATAAAACAGTCACTTTAGAAATCTGTGCACCTTGTCACAGACAAACACTGGTTTTAAGTACTGTGGTCATGAAATACAAGGGAGACTGTGATTGGATAAAGAAGAGAAATACCCCTCCCTCGCTGACCCAGGGACACGTCCAACTCGGCAAAATCAGGACGTGCTTCAGATGTACTGTAGATGTTTGGTGGTGGGGGTCCATGTGTAACACGCCTGTGGTGTCTGAGGGGGGCTGACTGCCGTTTCAGAGCAAGGCGTGGGGCTGGGGATCGGGGCCTGCTGCCTGACCCCAGAGAGCGGAGTGCCTGGCATCTACATCCACAGCCTGTATCCAGGCTCCGTCGCAAAGATGGACGGCAGGCTCAGGTAAGCAGCCTCTTCCGTGCCTTCGCTTTCGTTTGGCTTTCGTCCATCACCTTATCCATCCGGTACCACTTTACAATAAGGCTTCCTTTTTGTAAATGGTACTAACTCATTCATAAAAAGAAAACTGTGGTATAACTTGTTTAAAGTTGTCTATTATTACTTTACAAAGTGTTACAACATAATTAATAACCTGATTATAAACCATTCATAAACTCTTTATATGGGTAGTCTTATTGTCAAGTGGCACCAACCATCTTTATTAAAACCATGATTCTTCCATCAATATATGAAATAACAACCATAAGAACAGACCAGGTATTTTAGGGGAAACTAAGATGGATGAAACTGCGGTGAGTCCCAGAGCTGAAGTTGAGCTGAGTCAAACTTGGCGTCTTGGGTGACAGGAAAATAGCACCAGATCTTCTCATAGTGCATTTATACCTTGTTGGCTCTGTAATTTGGGGAAGGGTAGGACAGCCCCCACGAAGCTTTGTCCCTGAAGACCTCCCTAACTAGACATGTGTCCTTACAGTGCATTGCATGTGACACGTCTGCATGATCTCACCCCGAGCTCATTAAAGCGGGAAACGTAGTGACACCACACCTACGCTAATAGCAGAAGCTATGACATGTATTCACGGTGTCAAGAATTCACGGTGTCAGGATGCAGCAGACAAAGGAAACGCGTCTCTGAATCACATCACTGGGTGTTTTTTTCAGCTTTCCTGAGCGTGTGACCCTGCAGTTATAAGTTGTTCTAAAAGCAGTTTCTTCTGCTGAATCCTTTGTTAATGTTGAATGTCATCAGTGTTACGACGTGATTCATTATAGTTTCCCTTCATCTTCCCTCACAGCCGGGGGGACCAGATTTTGGAGGTGGACTCGGTGAGCCTACGGCATGCAGTCCTGAGTGAAGCCTATGCCATCCTGAGCGAGTGCGGTCCTGGTCCGGTCAGCCTCATCATCAGCCGACACCCCAACCCAAAGGTGAATTTCTTGGCAAATAGAAATTTTTGCAACGGTGTTCAAACCTGCGACTGCTGGGTGAGAAACACACATCCTTATTTGCTGTGCTGTCTGCTGTTCCAGCTTCAAATCTTAGTCTCTGTGATGTCCTATACCTCAGACTGTGCTGTCACATTGATGTATTCATCCATGTAAAGTCCAACGCAGACAAGCCGAAGTCCTCATGCCTGTTAGTGCTGTGAGTTGTCGATGTGCTGATTATTGAGTAAGCCTTTTTTTATCTAGAAAATGATTATTGCAGTTTTTGTTGGAATGCAAGGTAACGATTTCAAATTTGAATTTCAAGAAATGGCTGATTTTTCTGTGATCAGTGAGTGTCCCCTTTCTTGTAGAAACAGGAGATTTTTGATGATCAGCCTAGGGCTGGAAATGGGGAGGGTGTAACGATCTCTGAGGGCAAACCTGAGACCCCACCCCCCTGATAAAAGCACAGAAAAACAATGCAAACTTCCTCTCACTACATTCCAAATGAAATACAATTCAGTTTAAAAAAACTGCAAATGTACGGATTATTCCATAGCATGAATTATTTATACCCACATGTCTGTCAACAACATTCCTTCTACCTTATTTACATGAATGATTTTATGTCTATGCAAATTTTCTGTGGTTTTACTTTCCTGTGTTTATTAGATATTAAATGTAACGTATTGGTGGTATCGTGTGGATTAAACCACACTTGCTTAACCACTGAGGCGTGGATCTGATCTAAGTCACAACAGAGTGGAGATGCCTGTCTAGTCTGTAAAGCCCTGCATGGCAGGACACCTGTGTCCTTTCAAAGTTCACATTACTGGGAGGATGGTCCTTTTTCAGAGCTGAGCCCTGATTGGTCCACTCTGCTCCTTCTTACTGTATCGGGCCGGTCGGTCGAGATAAGTCAGATTGTTTTATTGCTGAAAATGTCCAGACTCATTAACACTCAGTATTACTGTTTAACGATCTGTAATTGGTTTATGACTGTTTAGGTCTGGGCTATGTTGCTATACTGGTTCAAATTTAAACGTTAAGAGAAAACGATACTGATGGCTGAATTTCTGTATGCAGATATGGTTCAGGTTCAGAAAGTTCAAATCCAGAACATGACTTTCTTTCAACCAACCAGTATCGGGACTCTTTGTAATCAACTGGTTGGTTGAAACAAAATCTTGGTCTGGATCTGAACGTTCTGAACCTGATTTTTCCACCTCTGTCTGTATGTTGCTAGGTTTTCCCAGTTCTAGATATGGTGCACTCTGATCCAAAGTGATGTTCAAGAATACTTGAATAAAATTATCATCTAAATTTTAAAATTATAAATTGGCAATCTCAGAAGCAGGCCAGTTGGAATCTGGGTTCATGACCTCATCCCATTCTCCACTAGGTGTCCGAGCAGGAGATGGATGATGTAATCGCCCGCACCACGCACAGAGAAAGCTTGAGCAAAGACGGCCACTCACTCGGTACGTGGCCAGTTGGATTTCTCTTGCTATGACTGCTGTTGTTTATAGGGTCCTCATGCAGATTTACTTCACCTTAAAACATAGATGTTATAAATCTTGGACGAGGCACTTTTAAGAAGATAATTATGTGCATTGGCTAAGTACGGGGGTCCTTATCAATTTTTGACACCCCTCCCTCATCCTAGCTGCCATTATGTGGGTGTGGCCTTGTGCTATGAGAATTGTCCCTTTAGACATTATCTCTGTCCCTCTTTCCACCCGATCAGGTCTCTCCGGCAAAGGTTCTTCCCCCACCGTGACTCCCAAAAAGAGTGATGGGTCTTCCCCTCTCAGCTGGACCATGAAGAGGTTCCTTGAGCCAGCAAGCAGGGTAAATGTGCCGGTTTGACTTCGGGGTTCCTGAAGTAGATCCACACTGGGGTACACCCTGGGCAGGATGCCAGTCCATCATAGGACACAGGGCTGGGGTACAGCCTGAATGGGATTACCGGGAATTTAGATTAACGGTGACCTTTCATTTTTGAGTCTGCCCTGATCATCCAAATCAAATGTTACCTACGCATTAAATTTTCAGCTGTCACTGCTGTTCAGCTATGTACCCTTGCATTGTGTGTCTACACAGGAATCCTGGTCCTTGTCCTGAACCTTTCAGCCTTTTCATTCTTTGTAGGGGTCCCTGAGCTCGGAGTCCGACTTTTTTCCTCAGTACTTTCCTCATGAAGTCTCCGGCCAGTTCCCCCCAGCAGAAATCACGGTTTCGAACCCCAACATCTGTAGCATCGCGGATCAGGCCACTGGTATGGGGTGCTTTTTAGCTTTGTGTAACTGCATTTTTAACATAAACCTCCAGCAGGCCCGTCTTACCGTTTAATGACACGGTTCTATTGGCACCTTTCAGCACTTCTTGGGGAGAGGAACCGGCAGACCAGCATGGGCAGCAGCACCGGTTCAGCCCATAGCCCTGCTCCGGGCCGCAACCCGCTCCGGCGACAACTCCAAATCGCCTGTTTCGAGGACAACGGCAGCAATGAGAGTGGTGACCAGCTGCCACAAACAGATAGTGGCTTTTACGGGAAAGCCCTATGCCCACAATCTGAGGACAAGGTCATCCTTGAGGGCAACGGCAGTGGGGTTGCCTCTTCCCCAGTAGATGCCCCCGAGGATGTGGACAGTTCGGTGAAGCAGGGGGCTAGTCCTGGGTTCGAATCTCTCATCACGAGTATAGAGTCACCCTTTCTGCCCACATTCTCCTCTGACCTCGGAGAAGCAGAAAAGACCCATAATCTGCCAGGGCCAAGTGATTCCCAGATTGAATCTGGACACACCCCTAAAATGGAGGACAGGGGCACCAAGGACGCCTTGAGTGACATGTGCCCCTGCCCACCGCCGACCAACCAATCAGAGGGTGAGGACTTGTCCCCCTCACTGTCAGGCCCATACTGCAACAAGGCAGAGGTGAGAGAGCTGACTGGAATCTGCACCGTCGAAAGGATGGTTCTCCGGCGAATGGAAGCCGATTCCTTTGGACTAGACTTGGAAGTCACGTCCTCCCCATTGAAAGTGCTCATCAAGGGTGTACAGCCAGGGGGTGTCGCAGAGAAGGTGAGTCGCTTAACTGCTTAACAAAACACAAGAGAGTTACTCAAGTAGATAATTTGTTTGGACCAAGGAATGATATGTTCTAGTGTGGCCATTACAGAATTTTGTCACTTTGATAGCATTTAGGAGAACTGCTTTTAACAGTTGTTCAAATTCAGCAAATTCTTTCTCTATCAAACTAGACAGAAAAATCAGTTAAGGGCAGCATTTTTGATTGAAGGAGATTTGCGCAAACAGCGTTTTACACTGGTTGCCACTCCGTTAGCTTTTACAGGTGAAATGTATCTTTGAGCCTTTAACAAGGTGAAGGATTTGCATGATGAGAATAAGAATTAGCATATTGCTTATCAAAAAGCTTTCTGTGTAATTCAAACGCTAGAGCAGAGGATCGCTGCCACCTGTGCTTTTGTCGGACCAGTGAAATAACTCCCACGGTGCCTTTCTACCAGGAATCTGCGAGTAAAATCGCTGTTGGAGATGAGGTCGTGGCCATAGGAGACACCGAGGTCTCCGCCTCCTCTTATCAGGACGTCTGCAGCCTTATGCAAAGCCTTCCCCTGACTCTAACCTTAGAGCTTAAGAGGCCAATTTCAGGTGAGCGTCTAATCCAACAGCTCTTTGTATCGGTTGCTGTTCTGCAGCCTATAAAAATCCATTAGCTAAAAATCAGCTATATGGACATGAGATGTGTAGATTTTTGTACGATAATTTTGTCTTGTTTTAATCAGTTTGTTACTTTTGTAAAATGTTCCCCACAATCTTACTCCTTCTACTGATTTCTTGATCTCAGTGTAGCAAAATAATGAGAAATTAAAGAGCAGTAGCAGAATATGGTTGAATCTTGATTAGTTTAAACTGAAATTAAAAGAGCAGTCTTTCTTCCTTCATGCCGCCCAAAGGCGTGGGACTACGTCAGGTCTTTCCTTCCTGTCAATATCTTTCCCCGCAAGGGAACTGCTCACAGCTGGCATTGTATAAATGGTGACTATCGACATGTTCATCCCTGTAAACTTGGTAGTTTAGCACCTGAATGATAACGTGGGGG
>JAODKF010000046.1:4751662-4779690 GCA_026779585.1 Mormyrus proboscirostris | reverse complement strand
CATTACCCGATGTGCCATGACATCATGTAGAGATACCACCCAGCTGGATCGCTGTGAGTCACTTCTTGATCGCTGAGTGTTTGGCTGGAGCTGATGTCACCCATTGTAATATTGTAGTATTGTATATATGTGAGGCGTATAAATTCACATACAGTGGATTTTGCTGCGGGCTTGAGTTTCCAGTTCTTGCTGGAGAGCTCAGTGTGTTTCTGTTGGTGGATATTTCTGCCCGTAGTAGACTTGTCACTGCAGTATCTTTTATCAATTAAGAGCAAGCTGACTTCTCGCTTGGGGTGCGCTGGGATTCCATCACCTCCTTGGTTTAGAATAAGAAGTGCTCACAGCAATGGCAGCAACTAACAAGTCCGGAAAACATGCTTGTTCGTGTGTGTATGTGAACTGCTGTGCATAATGTATGCAGCTGATTGCATACCTATGTGCGTATGTTTGTTGGTTTTGCTTAGTAATGAAGTTTAGGTTCATAAAACCATGTCTGGCTGCAGATCTGCTAACAAGAGTGGCTCTGCGTGTCATTTGATAGTGATGCTTGTCAATCACAGACTGACAACCATCTCTCAGTACACATAATGCCTGGAAACAGCCTTTGTGTTCAGTGTTTCACTGGTTTTAACCACTAATTAGTAACTGCCAGTTGCTAAGGGGCCACCTCAAACTGCAAACAATGCTATGCTTTGCTAACAACAACACTTTACTTTCTTAGGGGGCATTTTTTTGGCATTGTTACATTCAAAATTTAGCACTTAAAGTGCTCTGTTTGTTATTTGATGTTTCCCCTTCCCTAATGCACAGTATTGAACCTAGAACATCAGAATTATGAACATCAAATGCAGAAACTTGACCATTAAAGATCAAAACTGAATGGACTACACAGGCTTTCAAAAATGTGGAGCAAGGTTTTTTTCTGTCTTTGCACGGTTGAATAACAGCTACATAATTCTGTTTTGTTTCCAGCTGTAGATCAACTGTCTAAGCAATCAGGCACAGACAGCAGTTCCAAAATGGAGAACACTATAACACAGCTGGAAAATCCTGAGTGTGAATTAAGGAGAGAGGACACCCCAGACCACGGAAGCAATTGCATGGAGATTAATTCAACACAAACTATCGAAACAAATCACAGGGATGAAATTCCTGCCACCAACATCGACAAAGCGTTGAGGTCACCAGAGGAGACCCTTGAAAGCGCAGACACAGTTGCCGCTGTGACTTCACATATTAATGGAGCAACTACCTCAGCAGAGGATAGTAACACACTAATTAGCAGTGAATGTGGTACCACTCAACCTTTGACCAGGCCTAATGTTCTTGATTTCTCTCTTTTGGATTCAGGAAGTAAGGGTCTACTGTTACCTGTCTGTAAAGAATTTCTGTGTAACTACTCTAGAACCCTAAGTGCCCTAAATGACAAGGAAACTTCTGAGAGTAAGCACGGAAATAGTGATTCTACAAAGAGCATGTACCGTGTACTGGACAGCGATTCCGAAAGTGATTCTACCGCTGAAAATTCTTATCAGGGAGACAGCACAAAACATGCCAATCCCCAGCCGTGTGCAGGTGGCGAGGCGACAGACGAGGAAGAAGAGAAGGTGGAGATCTGCCATGTTGACTCCAATCCTTCTGACCAATTGAGCCAGACAACGGATGACGACCTCAGTGATGGACCTTCATGCACTCTACCTGGGAATGTGAGCTCAAGCAACCGAAGTATGAGGATAGGAAACTCTTCTGATGTCTGTCAAGGGGAGCCTCTACTTCATTTACAGAAAAAAGATTCAAACTGCATTTCCTCCAGTCAATCAGACCAAGAACTGACCAAGAATCAGTCTAAGCCTCTGCATCATCAATGTCCTCCTGTAATATCCTACTCCAAGGAGCATGCGCTTAATGGAGTAAACCCATCGGTACCTCCCAAAAAACCACTGAACTCTCAGAATTCTCCATCCTTTGGTATTTCTTTCTCATCAGCACGAGAGACTTTCAAAAGCAAAGAGAATATGTGTCAGTCATCCAGTCAAGTGATGGCACCACCAAGAATAGGAAGCTGTGAAAACAGCACTAAAATGTTGTGTCAGAAGGTGGTGACGTTCTACTCAACATCAGTGACAGTTCAGCCAAATGATAAAGCTTCTCAGCTGGAACTGTCATCCAGTCTAGCAGTTACAGAGTCAAATGGTCATCTCAATAGCGAAGACACATTCCTCCAAAATGTGTCAACTAAATCTCCTTCAAAAGACAAGGTGGCAGAGAAACTGGAAATAAAAATTGACTCAAAATCATCTGCATCACAGGTACAAAGTAACTTGGGGAGAAGCAGCTCCATGATGTCATCTCATTCCACCAATGGTATCAAGAAAGACAAACCAGAAAAAATAAGCAACTTGGTATCAAAATTGATTAGTCTCACTAATAAAACTGAAAATAATGTGAAAGAAGCATTCCTTGTTAAAGAGAAAAAAGGTGAATCTTCTGAGCTGAATACAACATCGGTACCTCCCCTTCAGTCTCCTGACCTCCAGTCTAAGACAGTTTCCGTCATAAACAGTCCACAAGAGAAAACTGCCCCTAAGTCACCAAAAATCTGTGACCATCAGCAGAACAAGATGTTGCCCAAGCCTGTGCAAACACAAGAAACTACAAGACTGCAGGCGGAAAATGTCCCTAAGGGACAATTTGGGGACAAAGGGAAAAAAGCCACGGCTCACAACACAAAGGGAGACCTGGACTCCTTACAGGATGACCCCTCTTCTGAAACCTCTTCAAAACCCGATGACAAGCTGAGATCAGTCACCACTCAAAGGAGCTTTATTGAAGTGCGACTCTCTTCCCCTCCTAGTTCTTCAGTGTCCACACCTGTTCTGAGGCAGAAGGGAATTCAGGAGAAGTCAGTAATAAAAACTGACTCAAACTGTACTTCAGGGCTGAGCAAGAGGGGTCTCCCAGGAAGTAAAGATACACAAACTTCTCAGAACAGCCAGGCAGAATCTCCCACTGCTTTGGGTGGGATGCATCAGTTCAGTGCTGTTCCAGATAACGCAGAGCTTGATACAGAGGTTTTATTAGAAAATAATCATGTCTGCCTGAACAAAAGTCTGGTAGATGAAGTGTTTAAACCTAATAATTTAACAGAGAAAGGTGACAATCTTAATGCCAGCCAAACTAAACCATACCTTCCCAAGCTGGCACGTCGAAGCTACTCCACAGATTGTAGCGGACCCCTAGACTCCAATTCTTTCTCTGTTCGGCAAAGAATTAAATCCTTCGAGAATCTGGCCAGCTTCGACAAGCCCGTCGTCAGGAGTATCGACACACAGTACTACGCCCTTGCTTATACTCCGAAACCCCCTCTGAGCAGGAGGCTGTCTGGTTATGCTGGATGCGGAAGTTCATACTCCGTCGACAGTCAGGCCTTTAGGAGGAGCGTTAGCTGGAGGATCTCCAGCCCACCCACCGATGCGCTTACAGAGAAGAAGCCCGTGTTCGCTGCGTCTCAGCTGGAGTCCGCTCCCGTGGCACAGACACCCCCCGTAGTTCGCCGGAGAGTGGCCCGGGGCCCTTCCGGCTTGTCCCGCTCCAGACTCAGGGAAGTGAGGGCACTGAGCATGCCCGACCTGGACAAGCTTTGCACTGATGATTTTTCGAGTGAGGAGGTCATGGCCACTTTCAAGCCTGAGCCCACAAGAGGTGATACCGGCCTGTCAGACTGCCTCAATGGCTCTATCTCTACCTCTTCCAAAACCTCGAATTTCCCAAGGGCTGACACAAATGAGAAATCAGAACCAGGATTGATAGCCAAAGAGTGCTCCTCTCAGGAAGACTGCAGTAATGAGCAGGCTTCTGGCGGGTGGTCAATCAGGTTTGTATAATGTTTTTTTTTTTTTTTTTTTTTTGAGTTTGCTTTGATTGTGCCAGAACCTAAAAAAAAATAACTTGTAGTTCAGGAAAAATGGAAAATGGCACCCCAGCAAAAAATAAAAGTTGCAGAGTGAACAAAATGGCGACCGCATGGTTAGAGAAGAGTTTCTCAAGCTGTTGAAAGCCATGCAAGTTGCGGTGAATGGAAATGCAAAATTAATCATATTAATGTCTCAGTGATATATTTAACGTTTTTACTTTCCAAGCTACTGTCTGTCATGGATTTTAGCCAATTAATAACCTTCACAAGTTGCAAAAAAGCTTAATGTTATACAGGAAAATGTGATGTGGTTATGTATGAAAACTAAAATGTTGGAGACAGGAAGACAGATTTATGTCTCTGGAAAGAGGGACACATGGATCGCTGCCTTTACCCAGAAACATTATAAATTACTTCCACTCAAGGTCTCCCAAGTTGTAATATTAATTACCATGATTTATGAAATAGTAGCAAGCTGTTTATTGCTATGACTAGTTGGGAAAATTATAATTTTTTAAGCACCCAAAGAATTTTAATCACAGGTCTTTTTATACTATTTAAGAGCAATACTGTGTGTGTCATTCTAGCATGGTAAACCAGAAACAAGCCAAGCGGTAATAAAGACTGCTTAATTAGTTAATTAATTAGTTAGGTGAATGATGATTTAAATAAAATCCCAAAGCAATTAGGTATAGTTAAGGAGTAGAAACAGCTTGTAGAATAAATGAGTGGTATGTGTGGTGTGTTGGAGGTCTGAAAAATAAATAAAAGCAACAAAAAAATGGTATCAATCAGTCGTATTGTATCATTCAGAAGTATTTTCTGACACACACATTCTCTCAATGTTCCGGAGTGGAGTAATCAAATGAGATGCGTGTTAGCCTTAAACGCCGACGTACAGGCCTGGAAATGACTGTGTGTGCTATGCTTCTGTCCCGACAGCCTGAGAGCACTGAGCAACTCAGCACTGGCCCAGAGTAAGCTGCAGCGCCTGCTGAGCTCCTGGGACCCCAAAGCAGATGTGCCAGCCCTGATCCGGGAGGCTGAGGCCCTGGCAGAGGTAATGTGGGCGCGCGCTGCTGGAGGTCTCTGCAGTGAAGATCCCTAGGGTTCCTAAGCAGCATCAGCCATCAATGGTCTGTCTGAGGGACCTGAACTAGATGTTCTTCTGTCATGTTCTGCATATACCAGACAGCTTGAGATATTTCTTTCATCACACCCATCCAGGGATTTTAAACCTTCTGTTTCCCTTCTCTAATAAACTTAAAATACATAATAAAAAGTCATTTATATATCTGACAGTAATTAATATGGGTTAACTAAGCAGGGAATACACTACTTGCTCCTAACATGTAAATACTACAGCAGAGTATTGTTTTTGTGATTTGGACAATGGCCGGTCCCAGAGTATTAGTACATACCAAGTATAGCACGGCATGGTGACCACGCCAAGAACAATAGCAAAAACTGAAACTGGGCAGGATTTAGAGGAAACTTTGTGAGACTAATATGGTTTTATGAAAGGAAGTTCTCAAAAGGTCTTTCAAGTTTTTATTTAGTACCCTTGAAATCATATGTGTAGCTCCCTAGCAAAATATAAAATTACATAATATAACCTTCGTTGCTGCAGTTTAATTTGTTATTGAGCAGTTCAGTGCTGCACAAGGTGACAGATTTATTATTTATTTTCCAATGTCTGTTCTGTTCCCAACCACCCAGGACAAAGACGATGTTTACTTTGTGGTCTTGACTAAAGAGGAAGGCTCTGGTCTGGGTTTCAGCATTGCTGGAGGAGTGGACTTAGAGCAGAAATTCATCACGGTGAGAAATGGGACTTGTGTAATTTTTGGCGGCCAGGCGTGGTGATTTTTGACCTTTTTCCACCTTTGTGGATAATAGAATATTCTAGAACTGTGTTTTTAGAATCACCATGCCCAAAGCTGTCTGTGTAACTTATGTTACACATATGGCTAATTAAAATTTATTTTCAGAAACGTTCTGTGTTTCATTTTTTAATGAAATATGTGATTTGACCCATCCACCTGGATTGTGGAAAAATAATGAAAGAATATTAAATCTAAATGTGACCTGCAGTGCTGTCAAGGTGATTGTCAGCAACTGGGAGATTTCCCAATATGCATCTTGTGCAGATCAATTATTTTATAATCAGTACAAGAAAATGATTAGTTATATAATCATAAGGTATGCGTGCAGATATTTGTAATAAAATAAATTATTATTAATTAAAAAAAATTAAATAAAAATAATTAAATAATCACTAAAAGGGTGTAACAAGATGCCGAGCAAAGAGGACCATATGACTTTGTTTATGAGTCTGACCTGAAACAGTGTTTGAGAGCCGTCGCTTGTATCATGAGGGAGCAGAAGGCCAACGTGACTACTAATTCCCTCCTTCAGTTTCTCTGTCATGGTGTTTCTCCAAATAGGGGAATATATACAGTTCTGGAAAAAAAATTGAGAGACCACAGCAACATTTTTAGTTGCACTGTTTTCTCAGTTTATGGGAATGCGTCTGTGTAAAATATATATTATTTGCTGAATAGAGCCTGACTCTTCCCTGGTTCTCATTGATGAAGGGCTCCTGCCTTCCTGTATGGGTCTTTAAGGGCTTCTAGGAGTCCTAGCAGTACTAGCTGTCCTGGCAGCGCACTTCACACCGTTTTATATTTCCCATTCTTTTTGAAGGTCACTTGAGGTCATCCTTTGATTTATGAGGCACTGTTGGATAAGTTGACGGTCATCTCTGGCATTAGAAAGTTGCTTCTGCCCTCCTCCTGGCTGGTTTTTAGTTATTGCCAGTGTCTCCTGCTTCATCATGTTCTTCTGTACTGCTGTCTTAGAAACTTTGAGTCTAAAAGCAGCCTGCAGCACAATGTAGCCTCCTGCCGTCAGAACAAGGAATAAACCAGGATTATAAGATGAAGATTTTTTAAAAATATAGAGTTGTCTCTTCATTTTTTCCAGAGCTGTATATAGTGTTTTCTGGTTTTTCTTTGCATGTAACTCTGGACTAAAGTCTATGCAGTGCCTGTCTTCATGTTGTTTCTCATTTTCAGAACCAGAAATATTTTACTGTATTTGAGTCAATTTCCCTTCCCCCTGCATAGTGATGGCCAATTTAAGCTTCATGAACCACTTGCTGTATTTCCTGACCCCACTAGATGGTGCTCTCTATTTAAAAAAGGGCTCAAAGGATGCCCAAAGGCAAACCAAGAGTGTCATCTAGTTGGGTCAGAAAATACAGCAAATGGCTCATGAAGCTTCATTTAGGCATCGGTACCCCTGCACTCCCATCTACCTTGATGAAGGAAATCCTAAATTCAGCTGGGATTCATCCTCAGATCTGCGCATCAGGCTAATCTGTTTGCTGAGCTGCCTAAGCCTGATTTTCTTTATCTAAAATGGCAAAATACATAAAATCATTTAGGCAAAAAAGATGTTATTGCAATCGGAACATTTTCAATGTCAGCGTATATTAAGTGACCACCATGTGACTTTGTGGACAGGTCCATCGAGTCTTCTCCAAAGGGGCGGCTGCTTTGGAAGGTACCATTCAGCGCGGGGACTGCATAGTGTCCATTAATGGCACTGCCCTGAGAGGGACCCTACACAGCGAGGCGCTGTCCTGTCTCTACAAAGCTCGGCGGCCACAGCAGGCACTGGTCGTGATCCGGAAGGTGAAGGATGTGGAGCCGTCATCCCCCCAGCAGGCCCAGTCCGGTAGAACCAGAATACGGACGTTATCTTCCAGTGATGTAGCACTAGAAGCAGGACCCGGTGAGTGGATGATGCTTTGAGCATAGTCACTGCTTTACCTAGTGTGCTTCCATGGATTCATTCAGCTTTGAGTACCCATATGTTCAGCATGTTTTCATGTGAACACTGGGTGCTTCTGTAGTGTTTTAAATCACTGTTTAGGTGCCATGAAGCCTGTGCTCTTGTTTTGCAGCTGTGCAGGTGGGTCCAGATGGGGCACTGAGTGTGGAGCTCCAGAAAACCTCAGCGGGCTTGGGCTTCACCTTGGAAGGAGGGAAAGCTTCTGCTCAAGGAGATAAGCCTCTTATTGTCAAGCGCTTGTTCAAGGGTAATCCTGAGGATGACGCTGCCTGGGCTGGCGATTACGGGTTTAGTGTCTCCGATCTGCAGGGCCGCAGGATTACATGCTGCCTCACCCTGACATGAGTCACTTACGCAGTGCAGGGTCGTGGTGAGACTGCAGTCAATCCCTGGAAACGCAGAACAAGAGACAGGGGATGCTTTGGAAGGGATTCACCACAGGGCACATGCGCACACGCACATACACACATACACGCGCACACACATACACGTGTCAAACACACACACACAGACATACGCAGGTTTATGATTATATCTTTGTGGGGACTCGCCATTCATTTCTGTGGGGAAAACTCTAATCACAGCATGGCGACCGTAACCCTTACCCAGCCCTAACCTTAACCATAAGTAACCAAACAGAATATGAGACTTTTGGCATTTTTAGTTTTTTGATTGCATTCAGATTTTTAGAAAATCAAGATACCCCTTATGCTGACCGAAAAAATGTCCCCACAAGGTCAAAATAACAGCTTTTTAATCACATTGTAGGGACAATTGGTCCCCACAATATATTATGTACATAACCCACACATAAACACAAGCACCAATCATGCCATTGAAAAACCTCTCCTTAAATTCAACCCAGTATCTGCAGTGACCCTCCAAAAAAGGCATGTGTCTTTTCACTTGACCATTACCTCACCTCATATGGCTAATCACCACCTCATTGACTTTTTAAAATCAATTAAATTAATCAATTAAGTGAACTGGTGGTGAAATGTAACAAACACATTGAATGACTGAGGTGCCCTTGAGGAGGTCTCTGACCGTTCAAAAGATATCAGTAACTTTCTGGAAGAAAAAATTCGTGTTAGTTTTTATTGTGTTACTCTTAATTTGCATATGTTGTAATGATGAATTGTTCAGAATAAACATTTATTTCCTACCCAGATAAATAGCTTTAATAATTTCATTTCAGTGACTTTTGCACAATGATTTTTATCAGTAGGTTTCACAGAATTAAAAACTTTGCATAGGGAGCGATTGCCGTATACAGCTAATTTGCATATGGTCAGTTTAAATGTCATTGATTTAAGTATCCTTTTTGTTTTTTTCCTGGGTCTTCCTCAGGTGGCTCTGCAGAGCAATCAAAGGCCATCGACGTCGGAGATGAAGTTCTGGCCATCAACGGGAAGCCCCTGCAGGGTCTGATGCACTATGATGCCTGGAACGTTATCAAAGCGGTGTCCGATGGCACTGTCCAGCTGCTGATTAGGAGACCGAGGACCTCAGTGTGAGGCAGGCTTTCCAACACTGAGCATGACTGAAGACCCACAGTGCAGTGGACGGGGACTCACCAGTGTTAAAATAAAAGGACTCAAATACGGATCATTTCATACACATCTATTAGCAAACTGCTTTGAGCACCTTAATCTGACAAAAGTAAACAAAATGAAGATTTCTCGTGCAGAGATTAAAAAAACAGAAAAAAAAAACATTTTTAGTATCTAACAACTCCCATCATAGACGATAGGGACGATGTTTTCAATGGCTACACAAGGAACCTCTCTGACTGTGCTGCAGAAGAGGTGTACTGCTTGGTTTTCTAACACATGAAACCCGACCACACTGCTGCCTGTGAGATTTCCACAAGCGTGCTTTTTTCTTTCCGGGAAACAATGAAAAATGCCTTTGCGCCTGCATTCCTGACCCTGTGGCCAATGGGGGACACCTGTAGCAGGCTGATGCTGGGTGACTGGCTGTTTTGTAAGGGACTGACCTTGGCAGTTGGTCCCAGTTAGAAGCTGATCATGAGACACGATCTTCAGAACTGAATTCCCTTGGCTGGCCTTCCGTACTTGAAATGCTCCTGTAGTCATATTTAAAGAATCATCAGAGGGGGGAAAGGAAACTGATTCCATTACTTGGGGATTTTTGTTAATATGTAAAAAATTAACTGTAAAATAATAACAGTATGCTTTACTTAGATGACAGTATGCTTATTTGTTATATATGTGATTTACACTTTTGAAAAGTGTATCTATTGTACCTGTTAATGTAAATAGGCATCGACCAGTGAGGTTCAGCTGAGGTCTGCCAGTAAAGAATAAGCTTTTACCACTTTTAATTGAGCTCGGTCAAAAGAGCATAATTCTCTGAACTAATGGTTATAAGCCCTGTAAGATTCAGAATTCCACAGTACTGTAGACATTCAGATATGAGGTTCCACTATATTTCTGTCATTTATTTGTGCGATTTTTTTTTCTTCAAAACATAAGCTGTTTTTCTGTATTTGTAAATGATGATAATAATAAAATGTATGTTTTTTTATGGTTAAAGGTTTTCTGGAAGACCCTGTAAGAAATGAATGATGTAATTTCACCATAAAATTACACTTTTTAGGCACAACATTTGCACCGTTATTATCATGCAAAAAAGTCATGCAGTACCTTAGTGAAGAGAGCAGATCACAGATGTTCTCCGTAAATTGTGTACAATCCCCAGATAAGAATGTAAATTATATTCGTACAGTTCTGTTAAATATTGTAAAATGTGTGTAAGGTGTACTATATTCATTTTAACCATTTCATTATTGTGGATTTTAGATTTACATTGCTTATTTGAGTATGTGGTGACATAAAATATTTTGTGGATTTAATCTGTAAATTGGACCCATACTAATATAATATCAGATTAAATTTAAAGATCTGTGGCATAAGTCATATGTTTTATGGCATTTTAAAACATGACGTACCAATCGCTATTAAAAAATATATTTTTGACTTGCTGTGTAGAATATTATATTGCACGGTAAAATGACCTGAAATGTCTCTTAAATGCATTTCAAGTTAAGTCCATTCAATAAAAATTAGTTTATTATTATTGAATATTAAGCAGGTGATATCTGTGATGCTTTTGACTGACATGATAGGGGTAATTTCAGATTCCAGATTGTTTTTATTCGTGTTGGATTTCCTGAGATGCAGGATTCTAAAGATGCCTTGTGTACCTTCAGTGCGACAGGTAATGTGCTTGATGCTGAATTCAACACAGAACTTGCAAATAAAATGGTAAAATCACGATTATTTTTCACATCTAACATACGTAAATGGATATCTCTTTTGCCACATTTAAGTGAGAAATATTGTATCAAACTTTATGGTTATTGTAAAAGCTGTAGGTTAAACAAAAAAGGTTACATTTCTTGTATTGCTTAAATCAGTGGAATGCAGTGTCAATTATCGACATCTGATCAGTCCGCCCCTCTCCATACATGCCTGTGGCCTAAATGGCAGTGGCACATGACCTTTCACCCTTTCACCTTCTGGATGCTGAGCCCACAAGATAGCTCCACAAGATAGTCACAGGTTATAAGGACTCTACCTACTGGGCAGAGATCCCGCGATGGACCCAAGTCACTATGTGGGGATTATATCTGCCAGCTGCCTTGGAAACGTTTAAGGATCCCCAGAGAGAGGTAGTGTCTGTAGCCACAGAAAGGGACGTTTGACCTGCATGACATGCTGGCCCACGAGGGGCAGTATGAACACAGCAAAAGGTGCCATTTATTCCTATTGTTACAGAGCCCTCTACTGGATTTTTCAAATAATGCATGATTAAATTCACTCCACTTTTTCCCCTTTTTCCAAAAACTTTCATGTTCTAAATTCTACTAATGGTCAGTTGGACCAACTGTAATCTGGATATCATGGCAAGGACAGTACTCAAAAACACAGTGTGCAGTTGAACATCTAAAGCTCCCTTCATTTCCATTGAATCTTATTTTAAAAGGAATAATTCCATTTGAAGATTCAAGATTCCTTTATTTGTCACATGGTTATACAAATACAACATGCAGTGAAATGTACAATCCAGCTCTAGGCATATTTGCTGGGGGTCAATGGATGTGGTTGAACTTTGCAGGTCATCTGAGGAGCCTGGAGTTTTGGTCACCACATTCTGGAGCAGCATCCATCACTGCGACCGAACAGAATCATACTGGGCCTGCAAGCAGCCTTGGGACTAAATATCACACTGCATCACTCAGGCCCTTTAATACCAATTTATTACTGAACCCACTGCCAGTGTGCTCAAGAGTAGTAAAAATGCTTCAGTTCTGTAAATTTACATCAACCATCCATCCAGGTCATGAGCGGCCTTGAGGGCTCTAGGCTGTGGCACTCCCTAAACCCGATGCCAGGCCGTCACGGGCACAGACTGCACAGAAACACACACGCGTACACAGTCATACACGACTGATAATTTAGAGACGTTAATTAGCCTAGGCGCATGTCTTTAGGCTGCAGGAGGAACCCTATACAGAAAAACATGCGGACACCACACTAGCAATCGTAAAGCCGCCATAACACTCACTGCTCCCACTGCATCAGAAAACCTGTCCCACAAAGCAGTACAGCTGCTTTTGAAACTCTATCCTCTCATAAACATCAACAAGTCTTTAAAGGACAGTAAACTGAACAAGGCCTCACTTCTCAGCAAAGTAGAGTAAGATGCTCTTAGTGAAGCGTTTGCAGTTTTACCGTCGTCCCAGTCTTAGCCTAAGACTCATTATTATACATCAACAATGGGAGTTTTATTACAATAATGTTAGCGCTGTCAGATGATTTTTGAGGCATGGTACATGTTTTAGTGCGCAGAGGGACAAGCTCTCTGACATCACCCGGTTCCCAAACAGTTCCGAAAATTATTCAGAAAGAAACAAATGACAACAGCTAGTTGGAAGGTGAAGAACTGTATCATCCACTTGGAAAATTATTTTGCTGTTATGTTTATTTATATTATAAAAAACAGTTTCACCGCATTTGAAAGCAGACAGATGTAATATTTTTTACATTTTTCCCATTTTCAAATGAACTGTTTAAAACCGGCAACGAACGATCAATATCAGCTTCAGGTACATTTTTCACCATTCAATTTATACACTGCTAAATGCAAAAATTCAAACATATTAAATTAATTTGAACTAAACAAAAAAATATCCATGTTTTACCAGTTGCACATAGAAATATGTAAGGCTTTATGTCGTTATAACAAATTATTTGCTTTAGAAACCAAACAAAGAGTACTTTGACCAAACAAATATGAAAATTGTAACAGTGTTTTAAGTGTTGTAACTGTTGTAATCAGTTATTAACTCTGCAAGCATTAGGTATAACTTCTATATAACTTATAATGTTTCATGTCATTGACAATGACATAGATACATTAGAATTATCGTGAACAGGTGATATTTTGTATGGTTATTCTAGTGTTCGAGTCTGTTAAGAGGCACCTTACAGAGGACCTATTTAATATTAATGACGATTATTTATTAACATCCAGTATGTGTTTATTCATTTAACCACAGAACTATTCCATTGCTTACTCTTGACAACACTGTACAGGTGATCAAGAAAAAAAAAGATGTTTCTTTGCACCACTTTGGTGGAAAGTAAGTACCAGGCTATACAAAAATAAAAACTATTATTATTGGTATACAAAGACAAATAACTGGAGCTACATTAAAACTAAAAGAAAATCCTGATTTCCTTGACATGTATTTTAAGATTAGTGTTGATGATTCAATAAAAAATCAAGCAAAATAAAATGTAAAATATGTTCCTGTACTGATGACCTTCACTGCTCCAGCACTGGTACACAGCATAAAAAACATCTATCTCAAATGAAACTTTAATTAATTCCTTTGGCTTTCAGCTCTTCTTGCACACGGCTTAGGTAATCCGCATCAGGGTAACCAAAGCTACAATTGGGGAAGGGGGGGGGCATTTCCTTTAACAGATGACCATTTCATCCATTAATCAAAGTCATGTAAAGATATATATAAATATAATCAAACTACACTAAGCTGCTACATTGTGTCAGGCTATACGTCAGGGAGAATGTTACATTGTGTCAGGCTATATGTCGAGGAGAATGTTACATTGTGTCAGGCTATATGTCGAGGAGAATGTTACATTGTGTCAGGCTATACGTCGAGGAGAATGTTACATTGTGTCAGGCTATACGTCTGGGAGAATGTTACATTGTGTCAGGCTATACGTCGGGGAGAATGTTACTTGTGTCAGGCTATACGTCGGGGAGAATGTTACATTGTGTCAGGCTATACGTCTGGGAGAATGTTACATTGTGTCGGGCTATACGTTGGGGAGAATGTTACATTGTGTCAGGCTATACGTCTGGGAGAATGTTACATTGTGTCGGGCTATACGTCGGGGAGAATGTTACATTGTTTCAGGCTATACGTCGGGGAGAATGTTACTTGTTTCAGGCTATACGTCGGGGAGAATGTTACTTGTTTCAGGCTATACGTCGGGGAGAATGTTACACTTACTTGGTGGGTCCACCTTCCCGGGATGTCTTGTGGTGAATGTCATTCCACGTGACCACGTTCCTCCTGCCTGTGGTGGACGACTGACCAACAGTGAAGATAAGCCGCTGCTCAAAAGCCCGCTGTAGAAGACTGAGAACCTTCCTGCCCTCAGGCGAGTCAGGGAGAAAGGCAATCCGGGACACTCCTTCGTAGCTGTGGCCTGGACTGGGGTGTTCCTTCTGAACACAGAAAAGAGAGCGATACAAAGAATGTAAACCACTGTCAGAAAATTGCCCTCTTAACCTGAAATGTCAAAGCTTAGTATCTCATTATAGTAAAGAATATACAGTTTATGTCCCTAACCACAAATCAAGATTGCGTACAATACAACGGAATGTTGGGAATGAAAAAAAGAAAAACAGAAAAACTTGTTTGACTTTGTCGTAGGTAAGCAAAATTTGTTAGGTAGGAGGCACAGAATGCCAAAGTACTGACAAATAAAATGTAGAGGCAACTAATGAATTGATAAAACAAAATAAAAGTGACTCAAATATTAGCTTTTGCCCCAAAAAAATCTTAAAAAAGAACACCACTAAGTATTTACCCACAAAATTTATTTTTAAAGACTATCCGAAGTGAACTTGCATGTACTCACCCCCTGAATACCACTGGGTATGTAATATCGAATTACAATGGTTCCATATTTCTCATTTCCTGGTAGCGGAGTTAATGTTGTAGAGACGTCCATAGAGCCATTTACTGGTTGATTCCCTTTCAATTTGCCGTAGACTATCCCACAAACTGGGCAGACAGGTTTCGAAACAAAAGCCATCTTCAAGCAGTCTTCACAAAATGAATGATGGCATGAAGGCAAGGTTTCCATGTTGTGTATCTTCAAGATATCCAAACAAATGGGACAGGTTTCCTGTTCCTCTCCCCGCTTCTTCCTAGCTGCTGACGAACTAGGCAAATCACCATATGATACTTGCGATCTCTGTTCTCCTACAATTCCACGAGAGGGTTCCTTCCTTAAACTTAAGACATCTTCATGGTTTTTATGCAGATTGCTGGTAAACTGAAATCCTGAAGCTTTGTTTTCAGTTAACTTATTTTGCTGTGACAGAGATAGGTCCGAGTTGTGTGTATGTGCTGTATTTCTTCGGACCTTCATATGGTCAATGTTGTTTTGCTTTTGGATGCTGTGGGAATTTGATCTTTTAAGCAAAGAGATGTTGCAAATAGTTTCCTCAAGTTTTTCAAAGGAGCTGCAAGTTTCATAGCATTTACTGTTGATCTTTTTCAGTTTTTTATTTAGGAACTCAAATACTTTCTGTTTCTCTTCAAAGTTTGACACATCAATAAAAAGATGTAGATTGGAGAATATCTGTAAGAAAGAAGAATATGACAATGTAATAAGAATAACATAGTCCAAGAAAGTCGTCAAACAGTTTTTTTCAAATCGTTGTGGAGAATTACGGTGTATGCAGGCTTCAGAGTCAACGCTCATCAAGGATTCAGTTACGCTTTAATACAGCAGTTAGCCGATTTGCTGTATATGCGTAAAAAGACATTTAAAATACTGCCACTTCAGATGTTTTGTGAAACACTGCCGGGCATTTACGGTTACATACGCATTTTTTCTGTAAATCTAAGCTTGTTTCTGTAACGAAATTGGCTGAGTGGTGTCTAATATACATCTTTTAAGCGTAAAGCTGACGCGCTAAAAAGCATCGATCCCTCTTCGATCGATAGTTAAGTTACTGAGGACAGCAAATCTGCACATTACGGGGTCATGCTATAACCAATTGATTGTTTGCAACGTTTAATAACTAAAAATGAAGTACAAGGAAAACTCTGACGTATGTACCTACTATTTGTATACAAATTCCATACACATTAACTGAATACCTTCTAGTACAAGGCATGCATGGATCTAAGGAAAACCTACGATGACGTTTAACCTGGTGATGCCGCATATAGTTTAATCGCTTAAAAAGCAAAAAAAAACTTCATTTCATGCAAAGACTGGGACATCGAAAATGCGTCGAATTCATAAAACACGCGGCAATATATTATCACTTCTTTCATTTTTGTGCCAATAAGCACCTTATGACATTTCAAACCCTGCATTCCTAACATGAATATTTCAACAAATTGCGTACCTCTGTAAATGGTGGGCTTGCCATGTTACCTGTGAAAATAAGATAAAAGATACTCCAGCATGGACAGAGATGTTGAAACTGCTACTACATCAACAAACTGCTGGCAACCCAGGCACAACGGGAGAAATTTTAATTGGACAAACCGCGTAAGCCCGCCTCCATATGGCGTACTCATTGGTTTACAGCAAAATCCATCAAATTTCACAAAAAAACGAGCGAAAACGAGAAACTTTCGCTTTTGCTTCTCGTGAATCAAGGTGGCCTTTTGCGCATGCGCGACAGTACATTCTGCGTGCTCATTGGCCAGATGTCTTTGTATGTTTTTGCATGAAGAAAATGTACCTATGTGTTCGTTCGTTGTTTATTGTTTGTCAAGTATTAGCTAAGCCAGATTCGCTATTTATAGGAATTGATGTAAAAAAAGTATCTCAGACAAGCAGTTAAAAAGTGTAGCATGTCCCTAGCGCAAGTATACCATATAGCTTATCTCAAAGGACAGCAGAATGGAATACGCAAAAACTAAAGAATTCAAATATCCTTGTGCAAATGGAAGCTAAACAATAATTTCATTTCATGTACTTATTTCTGGCAGTATCAATGCAGAAAATCACTAAATGCTGGCTGAGGTGCCCTATCCTGAAGCTTTCCTGCCTAAGGTCCAGAGTGACCTCTTGACAGCTAGTGGTTCCACAGGACCTATTATTAGCAGGATTGGTAGCACCAAGTAGAACTGGAACACCTCTGTCTTCCACCAGACAGCAACCTGCCAATGATCTACAGGGGCACTATGATGCATGGAGAATCCTATGCTACAATCTACATAATTCCTTTTTCAGCAAGTCACATACACTGCTTCTTACATTAGTCTATTTGAAATAGTGCTACTGTAATGTATTCATAACTGAAGAGTATGACTGCAGCTTATTCAGTTTGTTGCTCAGCAAGCTCAAGACTAGACCAGGTTGCTGAAGATGGAGATTGGAGGTTTGGGGAAATAAGCTGTTGTGTTTCTGAGTGTTGATTATTTTTTTTATTTCAGATAGGTGTGCATCTGTCCAACTGAACATATTAGTGCAACAATGTAATGTTCTGTTACACAGAAGCACTATTAGCCCATAAAAGCTTTATTGTGAGTAACTGCCAGAGAATTCTAGCAATGGCATGGACAGGGGAAGCCATCAGTACACACACTGGACTCAGTCTGGGGGATTACAAACACACCACCACAGGGAAACACTACATTCAGCAATACATGAAAACGTGACACCTTTACATTCACTGATATAATTTCTACCTGTGAGGGTACAGTTATTTTTCACTGGGGCTGTACCCTCAATGACCTGCCATTTGTACCCTAGCTGTAGGTAAATGTACCTATTAGGCTAGAAAAATGGACTCTGAGGAGCTTGGGGTACATTAATGTTGTTTGTACCTTGAGGAACAAACCTGTACCAAAGCTGTACCCTTTTGTCTGACAGTGTATTTACACTATTTACAGTATTACACAATGAAGTCTGGCCCACGAGTACATTAACCCCCATCCCAGACCCATGGTGCCACATTATAAGCGAATTGCAATTCTGATTAACACTGCAAAACCATTACAGATTATGAATTCTACTAAAACCACATTCCCAATTACTGCTATGCTTTTTTCCCCTATAAACCCACATCACACATTTTGTTTAAAGATAAAATTACACAAAACAGGAAAGGCTGCATCTTTGTGCATGTGAGGTGGGGGGATGCATTTTGGGTGTCATTTTGGTAGCAAGCATGAGAAGGAGGGACCCATACAGACCAGACTTTAGTATTTAGTGTAATACCCACTGGGAGACCATGTAAACCTGAGGAACGATGAAGGTGTGATGATGTCATGGTACCAGAACCAGAACATCCTAGGCCAAAGGTAAATGGTCAGGTTTGTAGTGAATCTGTAGATTTTGGACACCCAGAAGAAAGTCAACAAGCATCTCCGTAATCAAGTTCAGCTTCCCTACAAAAACTGCTGTTACTGATGCAGTGATGCACATCCCAGGCCCCTGAGAAAATGCCACCTTGGGCCCCATTTTCAATTGCTTGGCTGATTTTCTTTTGGGGGGGGGGGGGGGTTGTGGCCCCTACCTATTGCTGGATCCCCTGAATCTGTCAAAGTCTCCATGCCCCTCCAATGCCCCTGGACGCACCTGTGACACAAATGATGTTGCGAAAGTTTGGCAATTTATATTAATAACTGAGCCCCCTGTCTGGGCAATTTTTTTACATTTGATGTTCTCATTCCTCATTGCCTCATAGTTGATCATAGATCTCCGGTACAATAATTGGTGTCCAGTATGTGGGGCTAGAGGTGACATCCCTGTTATTTTAAGATGATGCTGTTCTTTTGGCCTTTGCTAAATGAGTCTCATAGTTGACCTGACAATCTACATCCCTGTCCTCATCTATAGTCATGGGCAGTAAATACTGACCACTAAAACAAGGCCGTGAGTACAAATAGCTCAAATAAGGTTCATTTGGAGGGATTCTGCTTCTCATTTAGATAGAAATACGAATGCTAATCTGGCACTGGGACATACCCAGACCGTGTGGAGGGATTATATTTCCCAAATGATTTGGGAATGTCTGGGGGTGCAGAATGAGCCTTAGCTTTGGAAAGATTGATTTGGCCTGACCTGTTTAGCATTGAGACACCTCGACTCTCACAAGGAGAAATGCTATATAAAAACCATAATGAGAAACATTTTAAATCTTTGTTTTCATAAAACACGGTGTTACATGTGTTTTTAAACAGCCAACTTTAGAATAAATACATTGAATCACACTGAATATAATTTCTTCCAGCAGGGGCCACTATAGATCTGCGGCAAATATTAAGAAGTGCAATTTCATTGCTTTTGCACTAGGTGGTGGTATCGGTCTCCAAAATAATACACTCTCAAATTCTATAATAGGAAAAAAATCTGTTCTAAGTATCAGACCTCTAGCTTACGCTCTAATACATCTACTGGTTGTGTACTTTGGTTTTAACAGTAACAGAAATCTAGCACGATGTGTGAGTTGATGTTTTTTTAGTCTTGTTGAAAATACAACGTTGTTATTGTTAGATTAAAGTTGTCTGCATCAATAAAACGTATTCCTTATATATAAGAAAACAGAACCCATTTGTCGTCTGTGATGAGCAAATACTTAATTACATTTCTTTTTATAGAGTACCTTCACGGTTATT
The DNA here is from genome assembly GCA_026779585.1 of Mormyrus proboscirostris. NCBI lineage: Eukaryota > Metazoa > Chordata > Actinopteri > Osteoglossiformes > Mormyridae > Mormyrus > Mormyrus proboscirostris. Next base: position 4,759,981 of record JAODKF010000046.1, on the reverse strand, counting down.
CTTGACAACTAGGCGCTAGGACCGAAAGCTGTATGTAAGTCATGCTTTTAACGACACTGTTTTCTATTATGTTGCTAATTATATGGTGCTCTGAGTAACTTAAAATTAATTATAAGGTGCTCGACCAAGAGCGAGGCAGTGCTATTGAAACGGCTCAGTATTCACAGAACTGGCCACCTGCAACAGGATGAACTGAAAGATATAAATTCGGTTTTTGTGGGAAGATTAAAAACCTTCGTCCAGTTCTGGAGACATTTCCTGAAATCGAGAGAGCTGCTCCTTCGTAAGTACATAAAATGTGTTCTGGAAATATTCAGATATTTTGTTCTAACAATAAATTTAAATAGAAGAATGTATTTATTTTAAACATTTCAACTTGACATAACGAATTAACGAGAACAGTGAGAAACAATGCGTTCAAAACAATTATATTTGGAATATTTACAATCCCGCCATTTCTATTTATTATACAAATGTTCATCAGTTCAGTTTGACTACAAAGAGTACCTATAATGTTAAATTCAAGATTTCTGTTTCTGGTAGTTATTAAGCATTAGTTATTTTAATTTAAGAATGTCTACATTTATGTTGCTTTTAGCATTCATTTCAGTGTTTGAAACGGCAACTATCAAGTTTCTTTGCTAATTTGATTTAATAATACGTTTAATAATTAGTTCATAATTAAACCTTAAGACCCGATCGTCCGGTGTTTTGGCTGCTTCTATATGACAGCAAAACTTACTTTTAAATGGATATCTTATTAAGCTTTTAATGTAAAAAAAAACTTTTATTTATAAAACACAAACAGAACCGTAATAATGTTTCGACCAAAGTGACGTTTGGTTATTTATTTGATAACTAGGTAAACAGAAAGCGTCTAAATAAGATAGTGTAAGTATTCTGGCTGTAAAAACAGTAAATAGCATGAAAATTGCCGTTCATTTATGATTTGTAATATTTTTGTGCTAGGCAATGAAATGGTGAGAAGAATTTATATTTTTTGTTGGCTTAATTTGTTTTAATTTGTATTTAGCTTCCAAGAGCGACAAATATTATTTTATTGTATTTTTGTTACGTGTGTGTTATTTAGTAGTGTGTTTATATGATTAGTGTGCCTATATGTTCTTTTAGTACTAAATACGTCTAAACGTCAAATATCTATATTTTCAATCTGCGTACTGCATTTGCGATTCACGTTTAATGTGGTAAAATTGTTTATAGATAATTATACCTGCAAAAAATGATTCATCTGGAGCCGACAGGAGGGAAAAGATCTTCAAATGAATAATTTAAAATGGGACATATGCATATTTATTTTGTGAGAATAGAACGATAATGTGGTTAAAGAAATACTGAACTAATTATGAACTAATTATCTCATTTAATGCATACGCCATGATTCCTATATACGGTTTAGGCATCCCGACGCCTACTGTATGTTGTGACAAGTAACAGTTTGGTTATAAGTATTTGTTGGTTTATTTATTTATTGTTTGTTTGTTAGTCTGACGACCAAGGGAAAGATGCATCCTTACTGTGATGTGCTGGCTACAAGGAATTGTTTCCCTTTGTATAACCGTATCCACAGTTTCCCCTGAAAGGTGCGCTCTTGTATTTTGTGCTATACGGTAGGCCAATGTATAACACAGCACACTTTCTTTCTTCCAAAACAATCGCGAAAGGCCATCAGAAAGGATTTAAAAATAGTGAAAGTATTACGAAAAATCGGATTGAGGAGATTTGGGCATCTGTTAAAAGCAGCCAATAGATTTTACATTAGTAATATTGAATTTAGGAGGGCAGCGGCAGATCGAGTAAGGATTAAGCACAATTTATAATCTGATCAGACGAAAATCCGATGCTCGAAAGCTGCCTGCAGTACTGTGACATCGACGCTTCTTCAACTGCGTCCGTGAATCTAAAAATTCAAGTTCCTGTTACAGTGTAAAATTAGAAAATGCAATGCATTATAGATGCACAGTCTATTCTATCATCGGTGTTTTAGATGCCGGACCCAATTAGCACGTTATCGTTTTCAGCAATCTGCAGTATTCAGACTTGTTCATTAATCTTTAAACCGCGCAACATTTAATTCCTCTTTAAATTCCTCTTATGAGCCGCCGGTTCCTAATAGAAAATCTTTTAAGCACAGCATGCGATCCTAATTTCTGAACGTCTCGATAAACCGTTACGATAGGTAAAAGGCAAGAAAATAAATAGGAAAGATTCACATTATGCCGCATTTTCATAAGCATGCTCATTGTTTTCTATGGCTGTACTTACTATAGTGTTAGTTTGCTGATGCTCCCAGTGGGTAGTACAATGAAACAGAGCGGGAAGCGTAATGCCTTTCAGGTATCAGAATGGTGTCCTTTAAATCAAAGAAATATCGAATAATCTTGTCTTAATGTGCCTGTCGATTTGCTTACTACCACCGGGTCTCAAGAAACATTATTTACACATATAGCATATTCGTTGAGGCAACCGGATTGGCTTTGATTTTGAGTGATTCCCTGGCATTTTATATAACACGTTCAATTATATGCCGTAGGCTAAAAGATTATTCACGTTAAGTATGTCGGGCAAATGACCCAAAACAAAGGTTTGAGCTTTCACATCAATCGACTATTCATATCAATCGATTAAACGCTCGCAGATTAATAACTCGCTTAAATGAAATCATTGGGAGAATAAACGTTTCGGAGCACGAACATGAGATCAGTATGCCGGCAATATGATCAATGCAAAGAAAGCGATGCATTTTGTGTTTTGGCAGGGTATTTATCTGCAGCCAGCAGCAAAGAGATAATGCTGGCCTGTTTGGGAAGCGCAGTGTTATGCGAAGCAGCCAGGCAGGGTCACCCCGCTCCGACGCTCGCTTTGTTCTCATTAGAGTGTGACATTTAGTGCACAGTATGCAACCATAATAATACGCTGGTAAAAGGCTGCACAGTAAAAAGATGTGAGTGTTAACAGTTGTAAGCAAATTAAAACGTCTTAAACGGCCGAAGAGCATTGTGCTATGCTATTGCGCATAGGTAGATTAATTTTTATTTAATTTTTATTATTAGGAATAGTTCCTAGAAAAACTGGGTTAGAAAGTATAGTAGTGCTTTTACTTAGTATGAATTTTATTAGCATTTTATGCTAAATGACGTAGGTAAGTCTGCGTTGCAAATGTACGATTTATCTTTTACGCGTCTTAAAATCTGAAATTATTTTGCGCTTATTTTTTTTAACAACATCAGGGAACTTTAAGATTAGTAATCTGTGCGTGTCCAAAACCATTTGAAACAGTCAGGAGGAAGGATGTATAACTGTATTTGGTTGCCTAAACGTTATTTTCAAAAAGTTTTTAGTGATGATGAATTTTACTTCTACACACAAATATTATACTAATGTAAAACCATAGGCCTACAACACTCAAAAACGGCCTTCAGCACTCAAAACAGTAGTCCCTTTCCCGTGTTTCAGATATAATCATGAGATGCACGAATGCGCAGTTAAACAGTCAAATTAAATGAATGTCAAAATGTCACATCTTCCCTAAGACAAAACGAAATGCAGAGTAATTATAGTAATTAGTCCAGGCTTAAAACTTTCCCTATTTCAGCAGTTGTGTCCTTTGTATCGTTTTTACAGCTAGCTGCCTTTTGAAAATATCTGGTATAATTCAGGGCTTTAAGTTATACCCCTAAACGTTGAATTTAAAAATTCTGATTGTGTAGGTGTGTAGCATTTTCCATTTTTCATAGCACATAATAAATTTACTTGCTAATTCAAAGTTTTTAAATCAACAAAAACAATGCATTCAGAAAAAAAAGTGTCAGTTTAAATAAACGAATCTTTTGTACATGTTCAATAAAAGTGGGTATTTCTATTTTAGCTACCCGCCAGACTTTTCATAACTTACAAACAGGTTTATTTTTGCTATGCTAATGCTAATATAAAAGACAGACTCTTTAAAAATGTAAATGTAGATATTAAACTCAGTCTTCCTTGCTTCCTGGTCAGACTTTTATATGATTTGTTTTATAGAGTAGCGCTCAGCTTTTACACTATAAAGATTAACAGTGTTTATTTATTGTACACCCCAAATGATTTTTAAACATGTCATATTATATTAACAACCACGTATGTCTTCAAATGGTTCTATTAATTCTTGCTCTGACCATCTCAGTCATGCGTGATGGTTACAGTAGACACCGTTAATGTGAGACGTACACCTTAATGCAGTCAGGACAGGCTTCCACCTCAACCATTAATTGCGCGATGTTAGCAAACTTAGGAGGAGCTGTGCTGCCGTATTGAATGCTTTGAATAACAGTAACATCTTGATTGACATTAGAGACATGGTCTGAGGAATGAGCAGAAGGTATATTTCAGCCACTGAGCAAGGAGACTACAGAGAGCTTGTGTCTGTGTTATTCTCAAGAGGGTGAAGATGCTGTTGGAGATAAACACCATTATCGTACAACTATGTAGCCCATATATATATTGTTTTACCATATATCATTTGTTATATGAAATCTATAAAGAGGGAGCCTTCCAGTGCAGCGTTGTAAATAGCCAGATGCAGAAAAACCACAAAGTTCAAACTTGTTTCAGATGTTTCAGACTATTGCTATTCGGAAAAACAGACAAACAGATATTGATGAGTATGATGGTAAGTTCCCAGTTTTTTGTGCACCAATGAGATTAATATGTAAGTGGAATAACACATTAGATCATCTGTAGATTTTATATGTATCTCTGTCGTCTAAGCGTCCCATTCAGGTCGGCAGGGCCATGGACCCTGTGCCAGGCGGTGCAGCACTTGGGATACCTGTCCATCACGGGGCACCCGCACGCATAATACAGACAATTTAGAAATGACACTTAGCCTAAACGCATGTCTTTGGACTGTTGGAGGGAACTGCATTACCGGGAGGTGTGCCTTTTATTCAAAACCTCATTGACTTTTTTGCTACGATACATACGTAATATCACCGTAAATATACTTCACTGCTGCATATCCTGGCCTGCTTGTCTGCTGGCACAGCTCACATACACGCCATCGGCAGTTGCACATTTCGGCAGATGAAATACTGTCGTATTGTCATGCCATAGTTCCATTAAGTGAAATTCAAAAAATTATCCAAATGATCATTAATCTAGCTTCTGGCTAGAAGGTACTGGAAGTGTATATAAAAAGTGGTACATAAGTAGATTTTGTCATCTAGGAGATTTAAAATGCTCCTGCACAAGCTTTTTGACATGGTCTTTCTCTAAGTGGTGGTAGATGCATCCCCCTTCATCCTGCATCACCACCTTTCTTATAGATCTGTTGGGGGTGTTAAATAACAGCTGTCTGACTGGACCGTGCAACCCAGGGATGCAGCCATCTTCTGCTCTGTACATGGTGGAGGGGGAAGGGAGGAACTGTGGATGGCCAAACATAACACAGCCCTGGGAAACCCTGACCCTGGATTCAAATCTAAATTTGCTCGTGCGAAAAACAACCAAAATAGGGATAAATAACACAATTCGGCATATAGCATAAAGCGTGTAGCTGCAGACAGTCATACCATGTGAGCCCAGGGTGCTTCAATTTCATTCTGGGGGGCTGTTTTTCCAATGCTAATGTAAACACCCATTCATGGAAATCCACTTCAGATCATTGCCCTACGCTGATTAAATGACACTGCGGTGGATCTCAAGTAAGTTGGAGAAAGAAACACAGGAGCATTTTTACCAACCAATGCAGATCCACTGTAATAAATGAAGGCCTGTCTGACAGCAGGTTAAGGGTGAGAGGAACCCAATGAGGCAGATAATTTCCATGGCAACCAAAATCAACTTCTTACGTTAAGCCAGGTTACACCTCTGCTCTCCCCTGGTTTCATCTGAGGTATGTAAAAGCAGAAATGTTTCAGGGATAAGTCGCAGAAAGGAAGGAACTTTTCAACAGCCCCATATTTTTCGATCTTTGGTGGATCATGGGAAATTTCTACAGCTGAACAACTAGACATTTTCAAGAGAGAGTTACTATTATTTTGACAACTTTTAAACATTAGGTGTGACGCTTTGCAAATGGTGCTCTTATGGTATGGAAGTATAAAGATTATTTGTCCTGGATAAGGGGTGGGATGATGAATGTGTGGATGGATTGATTAAATTCAATTGAAAGTCTTGGTCCCAGGCTGTTTAAATTGCATAAAATAAATAGCAAAAATATTTCTAATTGCTAGTAGGTATAATAGCAGAAAAACATTAGTTCAGTCATTGCAAGGTCATGGAGTATTTTGGCCCCTTAGTTGCCAGTGTTTATGTTCCCGTTTATAACTCTCGTTATAATAGCCTCGTTCACGTGACACGTGCAGAGCACTTTAGTATCTGCTTGGCTGCGCGGCGCTCGTTGACATCACGTTCACATGGCTGTCAGTTCACTGTGCTGCGGGGCTCACGTTACAGCCACTTGAAGTCGCTCAATCAGTTTCACGAAACGAATGGTTTCATGAGTCACAAGCACTGCATTCTCAGAACGAATGAAATTTATTGTCATAAAACCTATTCTTCCTCTATTATGTTAATATGCTAAGACAGCGGAATTTTGTTACTTTGCGGTTGTGCCTTTGCCAGATTCCCCTGTATTGTGCAATATTAGAATGATTAACTCATGCTCAGTCATACGCAAAGATACGGCAATAAAGTGTGATTCGTTACTTGAACAAATCAGTATATTTAATATATGGTACAAAAAATAAGAGCAGTTTTCATAGATTTTTCCCCATCCAATTGAAATAGGCGAAGAGGGACAAACAGGTCCTATAAAGCTGCCCCCCACACCCCAATAAACTGGACACAGGAAACTGTGAACCAAAACATGCATGTTGCACTTTCCATATGAGATTTAATATTTGCTTAAAAGTGTTCATGCAAGAAATAAATACCCTTTGAAAACAATGCAGAGGGTTTCCTTTTGGTCTGCTTTAAAAATGTATTTTGAACTGCTGAACAGATGAAAAGAATCAATACATAAAGTAATGGATTTCAGAGATTATGCAGGAAACAAAAAGGACAACGAAGGCCTATCAATTACTGCACACTTCTGCCAAAGATATTATTTTTCTTGTCAAATTGTGAAAATGTACTTTACCATATTTCTAAAGGACTAAAGTAAAAAAAATCCTAGACTCGGCTGTATGGAAGGAAAAGCGAATCCTTGGACATTGATGTCTATTCCTCATATCTAATGTAGAAATTTGAGAAGAATGATAACAGAATTCATTATTGAGAAGTAATGCATTTAAGTAGTAGGCTTATGCATTCTACTCGTTATATAGGCTATACTACCACTTGTGTCCCACAGTGTAAACTCCTATTGGAAAAAATATTATGACAATACATTATTTAGAATATGTCGTCCCGAAAGCCAGCCTAAATCTGAGAAACGATATTTCTAAATTGCTTTAGGGAAATAAAGTTGTCTGGCTAAGCAATTTCGTTTTTTTTTTTGCGTTTTGCCGTAAGTATAATGGAATTCATCAGTTATTGGGATAAGATATTATCAGTGAAATAAATGTAGTTTCAGGTATTTTTTTCGGAAACGTACTGCTCAGCTAGTCCGCAGTACATTGTCCCAGGGAGCCGACATTCACGTCGTCAATCGGGAGGCTAAACCGCCCAATCCGCCACGGGACGGTCAGTGTCCAGCGTCGGGGGGCGGCAGACCTGCCGGGCTGCGGCATGCGGCGTTAGAGCCGGGAATATGCTGCGCCCGTCGACGGCCGTTTGCGCAAGGATTTTGCCTTCTTCCTGATGTTATTTATTTTCAGCGGTTACTATACATCACGACAAAACGTAGGTTTCAGATCACGCCATGTAGAAGTTAATTGTACTACCTACTGTACATCCATGTAAATGAAATCGTTTTGATGAGTCGGTATACGTACTAAAGTGAGCCGAGACCCACACTACGGTGCGTAGGATTTACTGTTATTCAAAGGCCATTTCCGGCCGACATAAAGCTTTTAAACGTGCAGAGAAAACTGCATTGTCACGCCGCTCCAGGCCTTCCAGCAATGAAATGTGTGCATCGTGTTATTTATATCAATGAAGAGGCCTCGAAATTAAATAATGGTTATTTAAATTTAATAATAATTACGAGTTAATTGTTTGCTCAGCTGTTTGCTCTGTCATTCATGAGAACTAGTTTGGAGCTTCTGTCTTGAGCTGTGCATCTGCCTGCATTGTTTATGGGTGCGTCTGCACCACTCAGCTCCCAGCATGCTCAGCGCCAATGAACCTCAATACGTATCACTGGGCCGTTTGGTGCTC
>JAODKF010000046.1:4736291-4746989 GCA_026779585.1 Mormyrus proboscirostris | reverse complement strand
ACAGGGAGGGGACGCGGCGCTTCACTGTCAGTGTGATATGTATATAAACATGTAAGGCTTTGGGGGGGGGGGGGGGGGGTAAAAGAAGTTTCATTTCACCACAGGGGAAACAACATTTCTTAAAGCTGGATTTAGAACAAATCCCCAAGCTGAAGGAGGAGGCTGGGACGGCCTGGGTCGGATTGGCCGGTCCCCGCTGGCCCTAATGTAAACCACAGGACATCCCTCCAGCTTGCCACTCTCTGCTAAATGCACCGCTCCCATATTAATATTGTAAAAGGCCATTACGTGCCCGTAAAAACCTCAGAAGACAGATACGTCAATTTGCAAGGTCTTCGCCTTCGGGAAGCAGAAGCGGGGATAATTCGCCATTAAAAGGATTGGTTCATTATTCGCGCTTCCCAGGAGCGCATAAAGGGGGAGGCCGTCTCACTTAAGCAGCAAATCCTCGCTCCCCAGTGAAAGGTGCTCCGGCAGCATGAGTTTTATTATCCAGCTGGAGTTTGCCGCCGAGATGTTTGTCGGGGTATTAAACCCACCGCCGCGCGTGGCAATCCGTCAGCGTGACGGAAAACTTCCTGGCCGAACGGCACCGCGTAAATCAATTAGGGCCCTGACTTTTACTGGGAGGAATATTACTGGGTGTTGATGCATATTTCATACCCACAGCCAGACAAAATGCCCCATTATAAATTACTAGCTCTGCTATTTGCTAAGAAACAAAAGAAAAATCAATGTTTGATTGTTGCCCAGTAGCTACGGTTGTTAACAATCAGTATTTAGAAGTATTTATTATTTTCCTCAGAAATAAAACAAACTCACCATCGTGAAATGTGAATAAAAATTTGCACAATAATTGTTCTGATTAATGGTTTTTTGTTGCGAATGTGAAATGAGCATGAATTTGGACTAAAGCTGAGAATTTATGCTGTATTTTGAAACTTTGCAACAGTCGGACTCCATCGTGGTATTTATTTATACATTTTCTTGTGTTCTGCATTTAAATTAAATTTACTTTCACTTCATGAATGGATTAGATGCATGTTAAATGTAACACTGATATTCAGTTTTTACCCAAATGTCGCACCAACAAAAGAACATCGACAATGCTGGTTTCATTAAGCTTTATAATTGTATAAATCATTAACCCCACACACTTCCCACGTTTTACGAGCTGAGGATTTATTTCTACGAAGATGTTTTAACTACTATCTTTACATATAAGTGGTGAAAATAGCTATAAATACATAATTGTGAAACTAGTGTTGTCTTTCTACTGCAATCTATTATATATACCTTGTAGAAAAGAACCTTTCCATCATTTATTTTTAAATTTGAAAACAAGGTGAGCAAATAAGCATACTAGAATTTCCATCCATCCATCCATCCATCCATCCATCCATCCATCCATCCATCAATCCATCCATTTCACATAATTTCACGAGTGAGCTTAAAAAATAAAGCAGGTCTTACTTCAGTCCATGTCAAGCATACAGACCATCGTGTTAAATAGATTCACTATACTATACATACTACAGAAATCTCTGACAATGTAACTGGACAAAAACACCTCATGATAGCTGGTCTGGTATCGGTGGGTTTGCCATGAAACAGAAATATGTGGCCTAAGGTAAACAGCTTCCCCTTCACACCATCATTTTTTTTTATTTCATGTCACCAGATGGTTCCATTGAGGGATGGGGGGGGGTCACTTAGCTGTTAGCTTGTTTCTATTTGCTTTCAGCCCAAAGACGGGGGCTGTATTAGTCTAATGGTTATAAAACACCTGCTTTGTAAATAAAACAAACAAAACATTCTGAAAGACTGAAAACAGAATACCTACGTGATCAGGTTAAAGGGCCGCCTCTCTGCCATGTTCCTGGGCGTCCAGGAAGTACAAGCAGATGTCTGGAGCATAGAAAAGGACGATGTCGTCGCTGTGAAAGGGGGGCACACAATCAGTCGCAGCTTATAATAGGATGTTTGTTAAATCAGACAGAAAAAGCCATTCACTGGGGAAGGATGCTTACCGTCTAGTGGTTATACCCATGTTGATTATACGGTTTCTGGTGGCCCCCTCTGTGGGAAGGCAGCCTGTCTCAGATGCTATGTGCCGTTTGCCGATCTGTCGGCTGCTTGAACAGAGCATGTAGGGGTGTGTGACGCACTGGGCTGTATGAAATGCCGGGCTATGTGACGCACTGGGCTGCATGACACTGCATGTGCCACACTTGACATTCACAAAGGCAGAGTATGTGCATTTACACTATCCCATAACATTCTGAGGACAGTTTGGGACACTTGGTATTGCAGATCCAGCCGTAAAAATAAAGAAAATATCTGCAGTGCACAGTGCTGGTGTAGATGTTGTGAATGAATTTGCAGGTGTCACATTTGTGCAGAGATGTGAAAAAGTTCCCCTGACACCCCTCCCTTTGTACCAGCAGACACAGAGAGAGGGGCATCCCTGTTTCCTGTCAGCAGGAGCTCTGGTAATCCCAGTAATCCCATTTCATGCCCCCCCCCCCCAGCGCCACAGACCAGATTTGGCAAATAAATATACTTTGGTAAGAGCACGACTGACAGGCTTTTCTGTATCCGTCATATCCGTGCATGTGACGGCACAGGTTTTCCCGTGCATGTGACGGCACAGGTTTTCCTGTGCATGCAGGTCATCGGCCTAGCATGCATATCTCCTGTATCTGCTGGCCACGCGGGTGAAAATAAACACAAACAATTCATCCAAAAGCCACTGCTTTACCCTCAAGCTGACTCCGTCATCTGCTCACTGGCCTTTAAAGACTTGTGCGGTGTCATTATTTGCCAAATATACACTAAAATATACGCCAAAATATAAGTACAAATTGTGTAAATGAATAATGAATAGATTCAACATTAATTAGCCTGTCAGGAAAAGTAGTTGACACTAAAGACAGGGATTAATTCACTTTCAGGACTTTTGTTAATGGCAGGTATTAATAATGTGAATGTATCCCATCAGCTAATAACAGGAGGAACAAATGAACAGCGAAGCGGCATATAAATGTTATTTGTTGTTATAATTTGGATTGAATAATTCACACTTGACCTGTACTTCATGCTGAAAACAACATTTATGTATCATTTACACAATTATATTAATTGTTTTATAACTCCTCTGTGTGTAATGTACTGTGTTTTGATATTTTTGTGTTGCTAATAAATGCTGTTGCCAAATGGTAATTAGTTTTTGATTTTAAGCACGATAATTTGAGTGACTCTTTGTGTTGGGCAATACTTATATACTTAAACTGGCAGGATTTAATCGCATTCTTTCTACTTATATGACAAAACCTCTACATCAACCACTACATCACCTGACATTTTACAAAAATAATGTATTTATTTTTTGATTCCTAAGCTTGGACAGCAATTTATTAACTCATACTTTATAGTCTAGGTACTAATTGCAGATTTTTCTTTCTGCATTGTTTCTGAACCGCAGGAAAGCAAATTTCTCTCAAAGTTACATGAAATGGTCCACTTAAGTATGACAACTGAACATGCGAAGAAGCACCAAAAAAAGATAAAAATCACCTAATAGAGCAGATTATATTCATATATATGCATTCACTTCTGCAATCAGTGTGTCACTGATTGGTGTTGAAAAAATTCAACAGTGAAGCAACTGTGGGTTGGCCAGCTGGCCAGGAGTTTGATCTCATTTGAGCTCCGCCTGCAGCCAGCCAGGGTCTGCGGTCCTCGCAGGTCGAGTAACTGAGTGACCATTAGCCTGCTTCGCTAGCGGTGCTCTGCTGGTCTCCTGGCCAGTGCAGAAGGAAAGGTCACTGCCTCATTTTGTCAGCACCTCCCCTGCCACTGAGTAGGCTGGACGGACCCCTTTCTGGCCGTGGCTGTCCCGCTGACTCTGCACCTTCCCATCAGGGCTAATCAACTCACTCCAATGAGCTTTAACCTGTTGGTCCGATAGGACAGCTGGAAGGGCGAGGGGACACGTGGCAGGTCTGGATGCCCCAAGGACCTGCAATGCCGCCTCCTTTTGCTGTTTGTGGCTTGCATGTGCTGATTGGACAAACAAAGACAAGGGTCATGGGAGGGCGGAGTCAGATGTACGTATTGCAGTTCATTAGGCCCCGTGTCATAGGCTGGAGATGTGTCCCTATCCACTGGTCTGACCTTTTTGGCATATAAATGTTACTGTCTTAATGTCTGGGATGTACAATAACATAAAACAGATCACTTTATTCAATTAACTCCAATTTCATGCACAATTTACCTGTGACAATTTATTCAATCATTAACAGATAAGCGGGAAACAGCACGGAATTTTGCATGCCATCAGCATCACGGGGGAAAATGCATCCCTGAAATGCAGATGTTCGCGCCGGTCATCTGCAATAACAGATCGATGCAGACATTCACCTGACGAGTTTAATTAAATACACTCAGCAAGTCTATGAGCAACGGAGCTGGAAGAGAACTGTGCACAATTCAGTGCAATAAATAGCCGTTTTTGTGCGCTGAAGGTCAATTTATGTAATTAAATCTTCATTAAGAGCCAGAAGTACCTGGCCAGTCTTTAATCTTGCTAATACTGTGTTGTTCATTAAACAAATTGGCCCAGAAGAAACACTGAAGTCACCCTTCATTACAGTCAAAAAATATTCAATTGAAATAACAGAAAGTCATTTTACTTGAGATCACTACATTGCATGTATTAAAAGTGTAGCTTAAAAATGAATTGATGTCCTTGGATTTAAGCAGTGATAGGAAATTATCATATTACCAGTAATAATTATTATCATATTACCAGTAATAATTATTATCATATTACCAGTAATAATTATCAGCTCTGTAATCAGCCATTCTTTTGAGCTCATTTATTCGTTATTTTTAGTTTTATCCTTGATAAGCCATAAGGCTTTAGATAACCACAAGCCTCTTTAAACTAATTGAACTTCATTTTTAATTTTTTTTTTTTAAAAAAGGTGTTATTTAGACTGGCCTTATTAGTACTTTTCTATTTGATGATGTTCAGGGAAACTCATAACATATCGGGAGCTTCGCAGTCAGATGAAGGTCGAGACCTTCATTTGGGAATTGATTAGCGATCAGAGCGAAACGCCACAGCACCATGCTTCTGTTTAATTGAAGCTGTATTCTTTACTGCTTACTTAAAGACATAGTAAGTACTTACAAGAATAACTTAATGATCTCTAGGAGTGCGCATGTATCAATGCAGCGAGCGGAAGCCTGAGGTCAGGCACGGGGTGCGTCCGCCGGCTGGCCCCCCGATCCGTCACAGGACATAAATGCTTTATCTCAGGCTTGGCTGGCTGGCGGACCTTCAAGGTTCACTATTTCTCTGGGTTAACCAAGAATCAATAGTGCTTCCAGCCTCAGAGTGGAATGCAGTTTCTTTATATCTGTGACTGGGTTTCATACAGCGCATGGCTGGTGCAAACCCAAGTATCACCCGCAGTAACCCTCAACAGTAACATCTTCACTTGTAGAGCTTATCAAGATGTTCGTGGCTTTATCAGGGATGGAAAAGCAGGCGTGGCTTAGTGTAAACGGGAAACTATTATTTTGAGAGAACACAGCCATTCAGTGTAGCGATAACGTGTTGGCACTGCCAACAAGAGAGGCACAGACTGTGAGACCTGAAAAGTCATCTCATTACCAATTTCTCTACGATCCCAGTTTCCCAATATGGAAAAAATAACATTCCTGTTATAAGAAAGACTATTTCATGGCAGCTCTGCTGATTATGTTTGGCTCCATGCTGTAAATGGTATGTTTGGAAAATTTTGCTAAATGGCAGTTTAACTTCAACGAAGATCTCGTCGTAGATAAATAATTAACGCTATTATCACCCTGGGTGCACAATGGCCAAATTGGGGTCACTATTCATGATTTTCACGTGGTCATCTTCAATTCCAAGTGTCACCCTTAGTGTCTGTTCCCATGGTTACAAATCAGCCTAAGCAAAGGTCAGCAGGTGGTGCAGTGGTTCAGAGTGTGGCCTTATGACCTAGAGGTTGTGGGTTTGAGTCCCTGGGGGGTAACTGCTGTTGTTCTTGAGCATGGCACTTATCATGAATAGCTTCAGCAAATACCAGTAGCAGAAAGACAACTTCTTCAATTGCAATGTGTTTGAACAGCTTTTGTTGTGATGCCAACATGGTGAATCAGCAGTAAAATTATCTCAACTTTAAAGACAGATTTGGCATGTTTTTGCGATTAAGGGCATAAATGGATAAGATGCAGTAAGATTCAATATTTTTTATCGATCCCAGAGTGAAATTCTTTAATCCAAATGGAGAATTATGAGAAAGAACATAATTAATTCAGGCCTGAAATCAGTTTGCACCAATACTGTATTTCTCTAAAATATCCTGCTGAGGCAGTGTAGCAATGCCAGTCTTAATCTTTTATCTTCCTGTGTCTGAGGTTGGCAGGTGAAAACAATTAGTGGTGGTAATTAAACATAAATTGCTGGTTTCATGCGATAGTAGAGTGAACAAGCGAGCAGGAATCTCCTCCTGATTAGTGTCATCGATGATCTGGAAGTGTGTGGAGGTTTGACCCATTTTGAGTGCTGAAGATCTCCCTCCATCGGTTCGTCTGCTTTGGTGCTGAAGACCATTACCCTGCAGGTGCTGGGACCCAGCTCTTGTGAGGGGGGGTCAGAGCCGGTACCCCGTCTGAGTCCATGGCCCCTCCCTCTTCCGTCAAAACAGGTCATTATGACGCAGGTCTTCTTTAATGGATTTTGACATTGATAGAAACTCCCACCGCTGGGGCTTCCAGGTGCACCCGTCTGCCTTCTGTGGCCTCACGTTTGCCCCCACTGAAGATCCTGACAGCTTACCAAAGTGATGTTTGTAGCTGGTGTTTGTTTTAGGATCAAAGATTCCCTGACAATAATCAGGGGTTCAGTTCCCCCAGCTAAAATCTGCCAATATTCAGAGGACTAATTATTTGTTAGATTTCTGTAAATTAAGATATGCCAGGTGAAACTTTCACTTATTTTCTTAAAAAGGCTGAATCCAACTGCACTAAATCCCCATGCACTCGTCCCTTCCTTGACTTTCCCTCACTAAAAACATTCAGCACCCACCCCCATCGCCCCCAGAACGGATAAAACAAACGGAACAGTATCAGAGAAGGCCACAGTATCCCGCATGCGCTCGGCCTAATCCTATTTCAGTGCCCTGCCTGTGTTTGTTCAAAACCATGGAATGAGTCAGGGGGTGGCCGGGGGTCGGACTTATGGTGCCGTTCACGGCGACCCAGCGGGACACGGCAGCACCTGGCTGGATGGGCGGCAGGCAGGACAAAGCCAGCAGGGGGGGGGGGTAATTACTACAAGGTATTCTTTAGAGGACCAGATGGGACAGCGGCACAGGGCCCTTGGCCCCTCCCTGTCACTCACAGCGTAATTCCATTGAATGATACACTTAACCCTCCCACCAGCCAGGCCTCTCAGCCCCGCACCGCAACTTCATTTCAGCCAATCTGCATGCGTCTTCCCCGGGGGACTTAAAGAGCCAATCGGAACCTCAGAACTGCTCCCACAGAGCCACGTACAGTAGCGAACACGCCCCTCTCAATGTCAGCTGGGGTAAAAAAAACAGACAGGGAAGCAAAAAGATGTATGAAACGAGTGATGAAGGAAAAGGGGACTGAGCTTGTTGAAGGCAAGGTCAAAGTTGGGGGAGTGGGGAGTAACCCCCGCCCCCCCCCCCCCCAAAGATCAATGTGGCCACCTGTTAGACAGATGCGTTCATTCTCACCTCGTCTTGTTTCCTTGTAGGAGTCTACTTGTCTCTTCAGTCACGTTACTGAGTTTAAAGATCAAACTTTGGCATAATAAATAATTAGGTGCCCTTTTATATATCTTTCCTTTTTTTCGAGGCGATGTGTGATTCAGCAGGTTGCTCTTCCTGCGATAAAATGGATACGGTTCAAGTCTGTGAGTCGACAAAGTGATTTCATCGCTGGTCCCCGGAGTGAGTCTCTTAACCCCCAGTTGCTGCAGGGACCGTCTGACTCTGCTTCCTCAATCGGACGTCGCTTTGGATTAAAGTGCCTGCGAAATAAATAAAATGTAATATATCAATCTGACTCAGAACTGATTTTTAAAATATAATGCACAGGCTGCATATCTCTCCATTTTGATCAGAACGATCAGAATGTAAAATCTAGTATGTCTCGTGCTTTAATCCCTCCTTGATCGAAAAAGAGGGAGAGATTTTTTGAGGGTGGGGGTGAGCCTGGGGGAGGAGGCAGCAGGACTTGTGTCAAGCTATAGACCCAGCAGTTAGCTGCCCGGGGTGGGGGCTCTGTGTCCTAATTTAATTACACTGCAACCTTGCCTGTATAATTCAGTGCCCCCTCACTGCCTCTCCCATTTGTCTCCCCATGATGAATATTTCATTGTTTACCCACCGTCCCCCCAAAGCCGCCAGAGAACGAGCCGCAGCCTTTTTGTGTAGGGTCGAGTTCAGAGTGCCTAAAAAAGACTTTTATATTAAAATCAGGGATCGGCGATGAAAGGGGATGAGGCCATGGTGTGGGATAGAATGGTCTTTTTGAAGTAAATTGTTACATTAGGCAAATTTATGGAAATACACTTTGTAACACTTTGCTGACTGAACTTCCATTTAAACCAAAATATTAAAGCAAGTCGTCAAACAAACGCAGGAATATCGGTGATCAAACAATGAGCCTGAGGCCCCCCAGGCTTGGCCTGAGTTTGGGTGTCTGCGCTTGATTTTATGACCTGCATATTTTGTATGGGGACATAATTTGCACAAGGATGTATTTTCAACATTTTTAACACAGGTGGGGGGGGAGGGGGTTTAACCAACAACGGTTAAAATGATTTGTATCAGGGTCATGCGCATATATTTGATCCAATCATTTTGACACGTTAAAACGCCCCAAATGTTTACACTCACATGCTGCCGTTATTGATCGTTCTCTGTGACGCTAAGGCCAGGAAACGCCAGCAAGCTCGGGGGGCAGAGCGGTGAGCGGAGGAGTGCAGAGCGTAATGGAGGCCGGCTAATAGCTATGAATCTTAGTCAGGGCTTTCCGGAATTAACTCACGAACAGACGTGACATCGTTTGTAGTCCAGGGCATGGGGTGGGGGGGCCGGAGGTCGAGGATACAGCAATGCGCCACCTCCCTGCAGGACCAGCCGGCCGACCCCCAGGCAGTGCTCTGCTCGCCGATAAATCAAATGTCTAAGGGCCTCACAGGCGAGACAAAGCAACGTGGGGTTAAAAGCCAGCGGGGCAGATGGCTGCAGCTACACGCGGGGCGGCTAACAAGCCCCCACCAGAGACTCGGGCCGACAGCGGTGGACTGAGGGAGCATTACAGGCCGGGCCCAGGCAGCTAATTAGCTGCAACTTTATGAGCTGCAAGACAGCATTGCATGCTGGGTAGCAGGAATCAACGCAGAGCAATTTTTCAGTGTTTCCTGGAGTATATATAAAATCAGTGGTGTGTGGCTCAGAAGATGAGAACGCCATGCTTCTGATGGGAGTGTCACTGGTTTAAATCCTGGGGTCACCAGGGTGATTTCACAACTTGGGCCCTTGAGAGAGGCGCTTAACCTTCAGTGTAACCCTGATTTCTCAAAAAATAAAAAAAGTTGATTGCTTTGGATAAAAGCATCTTCTCAGTAAATAAAATGTCAATGACAAAGGCAGAAATCAAAGAATCATTTGCGCAGTTCAGAGTAATGGACTAAGCTGGTGAGTGCATCAAAGAGAGAAAACATACCTAATCATAATCCAAACATTTACCCAATTAGGCCTTTTAATCTTCCCCATTTGAGAGTCAAGCAAAATGAAAACATTATGTGTGTTTGGTTTGTCTGAGTAAGCGGATGCTACATGTTGTAAGGACCAGAAGTGACTGCTGGTAGTGGGACCTCACTGGTCTATTTTAAAATGTCTTAATCCATCTCAGATGAATTCTTGGTGAAGTGCTTCCTGTGACAGGACATTAAATAGGTGGGTAAACAATGATCTGCTCTCTGCAAACATGGCCTTTAGTGAGAGGATTTAAACTCCAGCTTCTTAAGACTGTCCTATTGTGACATGGCTTCCTATGAACATGTGAAACTACAGGAATGTCATTTTCCACTGGGCCTGGTGCCAACACAAAGCGGGAAGAGTGATCACACACCACAGAGGGATGAGAGATCACATTTCAGAGGGAAGAGTGATCATGCCACAGAAGGACAAGAGGTCACATCTCTGAGGGAAGAGTGATCACACCACAGAGGGATGAGAGATCACATTTCAGAGGGAAGAGTGATCATGCCACAGAAGGACAAGAGGTCACATCTCTGAGGGAAGAGTGATCACACCACAGAGGGATGAGAAATCACACTTCAAGAGGAAGAGAGATCACACCTCAGAGGAAAGAGTGGTCACACCACAGAAGGAAGAGAGATTACGCCACAGAGGGAAGAGAGATCAGGCCACAGAAGGAAGAGTGATCACGCCACAGAAGGACGAGAGGTCACATCTCTGAGGGAAGAGTGATCACACCACAGAGGGAAGAGAGATAACACTTCAGAGGGAAGAGAGATCACACTTCAGAGGGAAGAGTGATCACACCACAGAAGGATGAGAAATCACACTTCAAGAGGAAGAGTGATCACACCACAGAAGG
>JAODKF010000046.1:4720929-4732727 GCA_026779585.1 Mormyrus proboscirostris | reverse complement strand
CCCCCCTCAAATATCAAGGATATATTGGTTGCATCCAAGCCAAACAAGACCAATCTCATGATTCATTGTGGGCTAAGTTTGTTCTTGGGAACCAAGTTCACAAGACTGCTCTTGAGAAGACCTCAAACACAATCTTTGCGTTCTTGATATTGAGAAACACCTCTTGCCTTGGTTACATTGGTTTTTTCGGTGAAGGGGGCTGTTTGTTTGGAATAATGACGCTGCATTCTTCAAATATTTTGCCTGTTTGTTTGTGAACCTTGTGATGTGACAGTGCCCCATCCACATCCACGAGGTCCTCCTGCCTTATGACCCCTGCTTGCGACAAAGTACTGGATGGATGGATAGTCAAACAGACAGACAGAAAAAAGGATGGATAGATGGATGGATGGACAGATGGGTGGACAGACGGACGGATGGATGGATGTGTATTTTTAGCTTGAGGATGCCGATATTCTGTTCTTTCTTTATTTCGTAATTAGTTTTTTGTGCCTCAGATTTGTTAAACTTGACTGTGTGTTTACATTTATGCTCCTTGCATTTTACTTAACTGTGTGCATGATTTAGGTCCTATAAGCCACCAATAAACTGAAATTCTTACAATATAGCTCCATCAGGCAAACCAAAAACTCCCTACTTTTAAAAAGTATCATGTGACCATAAACGTGAATGTTCGGGGTGGAGCAATGAAGCAGTGAGGTTTGTTGCTGTGATGACATGTGAGGAGAAAAGCTGTTGGGACCACCAAGTGCAAAATGGTTAGAGATGCTGAAAAAGCCCTTCAGTTTAAGCCGCCTGTTGAAATCCTTGCAGATGAAGCATGAATGGGGGTGGGAGGTTAGAGCAGGTTGCCCAAGAGCTAATAATGTCACTGGGCGGCTCTTACAAACGGCACAACAGCTCTGATCTTCCTACCCTGCCCCTAACACCAGCTGCTCCACCATCCATCTCATCCATCTCATTCATCTCTACACCGCGTCTGCAGTGAAGGGTGATGCTCCTTCAGATTACATTAAATTACCTCAATTAAACTGCGGGCCAGCCACTCTGACTGCTGTGGTCGTTCCTGCGGAGGGAGGAACCCTGTCTGTCTCTGCATGGAGAAAACTCTGATGGATTAGAGGTGCTGAGGTCCTGGTGCAGAATTTACCATCTAGCTGAAAGACATTGTCTCAGTGCTTTTAGTGACAGTTTCCAGGAATTCTAACTCGATCTCTTTCAGTAGACTTCTTGCCCTCGTTGGGGTGTATCCAACAGAAGATTACACCTCACACGAATATGGGGGGGGGTGTATGGCAGCGCCCGTGCCATAAAGAGAAATAAAAACACGCCCATGACTCCCAAACATACCCCAGGACCTTTATGAGGACTTACAAGGTGTTTCTTTGGATTGTATGAGGAAGACAGAGCATTCAGAGGAAATCTGTGTCATCACATGCAGTGTCCAATCTGATCCAAGGACCACAAAGATGGGCGGTGACAGCCCCACCCACTCTGACACAGCTAGGAGTTGCTTATTAGTGGGTACTTTTTGGTGCACGTTAAATTAGTTTGTACGGCAAAGGGGCATGTCCAAGGCAAGGCAGTGGGCTCTCACATAAATAGTTCTGTTTGCATAATTAAAGAATCCATGGATCCTGTTTCAGTCTGGCGGGCGACGTGAGCGAAGGACGGCGAGGAGCCGTGAGGGTGATTTACGAAGATCCAGCGTCAACACGGCACCATATTTCAGATGTGCGAGTGCCTGGAAGTTGGTGCCACAAATCTGCCCGAGGTGCAGTGCTGTGTCACTCTGACAGGGAGTTAGTGCTGAAGGAGTCAGATGCCACAAGTGATGGAAATTCAGTTTTATATCTAATGATGTCACTTCCTGTTACACCATGAACACCATGAAAACTTGCAATTAAAAATTTTAAATGGCAGACCCACCTTATATAATTATCTGCAATTACAAAACATACGAGTCACATTATATATAACACTCAAGAGCATATAATTCCATCCATCCATCTTTCAAGGTTTAACCCTGGAAAGGGTGACAGGGAGAGCCCGTATTTGTAAATAAGATATATATAGAATGACAACGGATCCATTGCTGTTTAACAAAGATTAGTGGTAAGTCATTATGCAAATCCATAATTAAACCATTAAACCCAACTGGGACATAAAATATTTAAAGAATCACATTATGTTCAGAAGAATAAACCTTGGCATGCAAGAATGACAAAGGGAAAACAAAATTAATTTCAAATGCTACGAGATACTGTGACATTGCACAGAGCAGGCACTTAAAGGAAAACGTCAAACACACGGTACTTAACAATGGAAACTTTTGTTTTCCCTCCACGGGGGGCCAGTTTACCTCTCTCTTAAAAGCTGCCCAAAGAAAGACAACATTTATCCCCCACCTCCCCCCCTCTGGAAATTACCTCAATGTTTACCCAGTTATTAATCCTTAATTTCCCCTAATGCACCAGTGACAATAATTCACCCCTTACGCTAAGCGGCGGCCAAGGCTGAGTCCATACGCGGGTAAATGGTAATGTAAATAAGGCCTTTCAGTTCACTCTCAAAGCAGAAAAACGCCACGAGAGCAACAATGAGTACATGGCTGCCTGACAATAAGCATATTACGGTGCCCGATTGTGTGAATGCACGGCTGGTCCCCATCGTCCTTGTTAGGGAACTTCTGTCGCGGTGACTAGATAGAGCCGAGGCTCTCGCCGGCTGAAGGGCTGGGTGGCTTTCGATGAATGAAGAGAGTCTGAAAGGAGCCGGGGGTGAAGTGCAGACACCTGCTGGGCTCCATTGAGCTGGAAGGACGAGGCGCGAGGCGTGCGGCGCCCTGACTTCATAGGTCACTCGGGTGCGTCGCTTTATGGCCGCTGGCGCACACAAAGGGCCGGCAGGGCCTCGCGGAGGCAGCGGGGTTAGGGCGATGTCAGGAACGGAGTGTGTCCGCCAGGCTGCAGGAAGGACCTAAATGGAGAGGCTGCTTTAGCAAACAGATGAAGGCTGCGATACAAAGGACAGACACACCTCTGATACTCCAGGTCAATTTGCCTATTGTGCCTGGGAACAGATACTGAAGCGCAGGAGCCTGCCTGGAAGATTGTTGTAATATAAAGCAGGACTGAGGATAAAAACCAAGCACAAGTGCGGGTATCATCCATTGCGGCTCGACCCCATTATGGATAATCTTAGCATAACAACCAGATGCAAAGATGGTATTTTTAAAAGTGCATTACTAATTAAACCGTTTTTATCATTAATTGTGATAATGTGCTGTGTTGCTTCATCCTCATTGGATATATAGCTGATATTTTTTTTGCATGTTAGTAACTCATCTATCCGGTTGAATAGTTAGTGGATCTTTCATTTAATTGGTACCAGAAACTCAGGACTTATTGTTCAGTAGTAATACATGTCCAGAGTACAGTTTCTGTTTGAGGTTATGTCAAAAGTAACGGATGTAATTCAGGAAAACAATGACAGTTTCTTAAATAAAAGCTCTTACTAGTTTTTTTTTCTTTTCGCATAGAAAAGCAACTCCCAGGAGAATTTCCTTTAATTAAAAAAGTTATTTAAACACTTTTCCATAACTAGTTTATGATATTGATTATGATTTAGCAAGGGGCCAAATGGTGAAACTGTACAATGATTCATCAGATATATGAAAAAAATAACAAGTATTAGTGACAAAACAGGCCATTTTGTTTAGCTAAGTCGAGGCAGGGGGTAAAATTATGTAATGAAGACTGCATCAGAAATATTTCAATTTACGATTTAATATGAATATTTAACAAACAGTTTTGAAAACTGTTGTAGAATATTCACTGTGCTTAAAATATTTTTTCTTGTCAGCAGAAACAATAGTTTGAGTGTGTTTTTTAATACTTGACACCGTGCGTTTCAGGCGAGCAAGCAGACAGACGAGTCGAGCCATAAATACAGGCAAAAAGGGGTTTATTAAAGGGTAAACAAAAGACACTGCATACAACATCAATGACAGACCTGGGAAAACAGACTTGAACGCGGACTAATATACACAGGAGTACAAGCAGAAAATGCAAAACGGAAGGTAAACGGAAAGATTCCACATGGGGTTAATGAGGTAGGCGTGGTCCACATGAGGGCGGTACAGGCAGGGTGTGACAGAACCCCCCCCCACCAAAGGCGCGAACTTCGGGCTCGGGGGAACGGAGAGTGGGACCAGTAAAACAACCTGGGGAAACAGGACAAAACCATTAACGCGGCACCAGGAACAAAACCATGTGGGCAGTGGTGGCTTGATGGTTTGGGAAGTGCACTTGTAATCGAAAGATTGCAGGGTTGAATCCCCCACCAGCATGTCACCACTGAGGTACCCTGAGCAAGGTACCGTCCCCAAGCACTGCTCCCTGGGCGCTGAATTAGCTGCCCCCTGCTATGTCACAAAAGTCACATATGGGTTAAATGCAGAGGACACATTTCGTTGTTGCGCACTGTGTGGTGTGTTGACAATGACCACTAATCACCAAATTCTAAAAAGCACAGGGGCAGGAACCACAGACAGACAGAAAAAGAGATAGGAGGGACAAAAACAGGTGGCAGAAAGGGAAAGGGTGGAGGATCTAGGGGAGCCCAAGGGAACCCCAATGGGTGACGGGTGGTAGCCGAAGGAGCCGTGGGCGACTGAGAGGCTTAGGCCAGAGGTACCCTGGGTGGCTGTAAGGCAGGAGCCGGAGGGGCCTGCATCAGCAGGTGGAGGTGGGAGTGCGGGTGGCACCAGGACCTTAGGTGCAGGCGGAGCCACAGCCGGAGCCTCGCTGGGCGGTGCAGTAGCCACTGGGACAGGTGCTGGTGGGGCAAGCAAGACAGGCACGTCAAGCAGGTCATGAACATCAGGCGGGCGGGTGAGGCCCCGCAGGGGGCTGAATGTCGATAGCTGGGACAGGAACCGCTAAAGACAGACCCAGGGGTTGCATCCCTGCAGCAGGTGTTCCCCTTTTAAAGCCCTGTGGGACCTGTGGGATGGCATCCCAAACTGACCTGGCCCCTTTAAAATGCAGGCGTGCAATGAAGGGGTAGCTGCTAGCGTTCTCCCGTTACCTTCCTCCTATCCATGCTGCTTACCTGCCTCGTGCAGTGCCCTGCCCAACAGACGCAGGGATTGTTAGCCAGGAAGCTTGGCATCATGAGTGGGAAGATTCAGTTCAGTTGTCTTTCACAGGTCATGTCTGGTCTGGTAACAGTAAGACCTTAGCTATGCGCTTTGAGTCCCATTGAGATACTGAAAATAGGGGGAGGGGCTCTAGAACAAAGGAATTTAATGAGAAAAGTTGCTCTGCTGGTGAACTAACTTGTTCCACCCCAGATATCTTACTGCATATTGTTACTTCCTATAATATGAAGAGCAAAAAAATGTTGTTTTGCCATAAAAACGGCAGGCATAAGGAGAGAGATTACCTGTGCTGTGATGATCTCCTGACCTGTGACTGTGGGCTATTGTCTAGGCTTTCACCATCTGTGCTTGACCCTCAACCTTGGCCTTCATCCGCATACAGGTAAACACCCTTTCATGAGACTGGTGACCAATCAGGGCTGTCATTGGTGACCCCCCCCCCCCCCCCCCCTCTTTGTGCTAGCATTGTGATGCAGCTGTCCCATGAAGGATGTTACGGCTTCAAGGGAGGCAAGCGGGCGTTGGTTGAGCACTTTCACACTTGGATTGTATGTCGAAGGGATGCTCTTATTCACAGCAATGGTGCCATGTTTTGGGAAAAGAGCCCCGGTCCACTTAACAAAGTAAGGAGGCGTGGACAGAATGCTTGGCATGTTTTCTTCAAGAGCGTCACAGGTAGCCTGATACGATGAGAGATAAGGCAGGTGGCTCTAGAGTTACAGGGTTTCTCTACATCCAAACCAATATGTCACGTAAAATGTATTACACAGCTATCCAGCTATCCTGAGACAATAGAAGGAAAGTATCCAAAGACAAACACCTTTGGACGAGCCGGCCAAAATAAGAATCGGATTAAGCAGAAGCTGACAGATTAAGCAGAGCTGACAGAAGCGGTGGATGCTATAGACATTTGAGGTTTATGTTGCCATTTATGATGGTATCAGATAGCAGTGTGGTTAAAAATTCAAAGCACACTTGTGGCTCGCATTCCAGCTGAGCACTGCTGTTGTACCTTTGATCCAGAAGGTGAGCTAGACTGAGCAGAGATACCTGAAGTCACACATTTGGAAGTTAATCACTGTACACCAGTGGTCTTCCACTGGAACATTTCCTCTAAAATAGAGCTAAAGTTGGGGTTGGACCCTGTTTGTTTTCTTTCTGTCTTCCTCCGCCTATTTGTTTTGAGACACGTCATTACAGCAACACACTGATCTCCCAAAGGTCTTTACAGAAGAAATGTATGTTGATTTGAAATTGCTATTAATTGTTATTGGCAGCCTGACAGATAAAGTTTCTTTCCGCTCCAGATTTCTCA
Organism: Mormyrus proboscirostris; assembly: GCA_026779585.1. NCBI lineage: Eukaryota > Metazoa > Chordata > Actinopteri > Osteoglossiformes > Mormyridae > Mormyrus > Mormyrus proboscirostris. The sequence continues at coordinate 4,726,248 of JAODKF010000046.1, read as the reverse complement.
TGCTAGAAGACATTTGTTCTTCCAGTATTAACATCTGTCACCTCTGGCTTTTGCGTCTGCCTTTCCTGAATCTTTGGCTCAACTTTAAGCAAACATCAGAAAAGAAACGGGGCTTTGGCAGGCTGGAAAACATTCTAAATGGAGTATTTTGTGCTTGAACAGCCTCAGGGTGGATAAATTCTTTGACTGATCCACCCATGCATAAAACTTCTGGACGGTATCGGAAAGAGACTGATGAGCTGACAAAAGACAGGAGAAGTTCAGGACGGAGAAGTGGCCGGAGGCAGAGGGAGGGAGGTGTCGTTTTCAGCAGAGGTCACAGGGAGCGTGAAAGCCTCTTCGTGTTCATGCGGGAGAGCAGCTAATTCCTCCTGGCTATCAGCTAGTGGCTCCTGGCGTGAGCCGCCTGAGAAGTTCTGGATCAATGGCCAGGTCCCAGCAACTCGACACAAATCTTGTTGTCATGTCACTGCATCCTGCTCCGGGCAGTCACATCGCCCACTAAGTGTTCCCCTGTCTTCCCCTTTAGATGTGGACCCCACGCTAGGCAGAGACAATTGTAAGGAGGATACTTCAGTTTTATTGACCACTGCTTGAGCACCTCTTCCAGGTGCTGCTTGAAATGCTCATAAACAAGATGACTCGGGGCAGGCGACCTGCCTGGCACACGGTGACATTTTAAAACATCCTGATTGTTGGCTGACAAGGCCACAGATACTGCTCGATTTTCCGAGTCTAATTATCATTTGCCCGCAGGGAGCCTGAATGATCCAATCAATCCGGCTTCCTTGTAAAAGTTCTAAGTGGCCAAACTGTTGCCAAACAAGTGAGATATAACTGAGGCAGACTGACATGGGGTTTATACCAGGGGCGTAGTCAGAGATGAATGGATAGGGGGCTGATGGCAAACTATTTCACGGCTTAAGCCAATGAACGCACATTTATTTGGTGGGGATAAAAAGTATTTTAGGGGGGCTAAAGCCCACCTGAAATAGGCCTAAGGACACCTCTGGCGTGTACGCTGTCATGTCTAGAAGCATCAAGAAAAGAAAGTATGTGCCTGAATATACTGTACATACCAGTTTCTCAGTAACTATTTCTTTAGGTGCAAGCAAATATACTCTACAAGATGGAGGGTGTTGATGTGGGACTAATCTTTGATGACTGTAATAACCATGGTCAGTGCTGTGTGGCTCGGTAGGGCCATACCTCTACCTTTATCAATGGAAGGTTGCCGATTGGAGCCCCAGCCTTAGTGGGCCAGTTACATGCCTGTGGGTCCTTGAGCGGAGCCCTTACCCCCCAGCTCCAGAGGTGGCGGTTTGGCAGAGGGAAAATTAATAAAGTGTTACTATTCGGTAAAGCTTTGAACTTTTTGAAATAATCCAGTTATAACATAACATACAGTGTGTGTATATATATCTATCACAGTTTCACTGTGTACTGGAAACGCTTTGGAAGGGCTGCAAATGGCTGTATTTTGTAAAAATGATCAAAACTCTGCCTGATCTCCACGGCCTGGTCTGTGTTCCTTATTTATTTGAATACTAATATATAAGTATATACGCAATTTGCATATTACATATTTGTGCGTTTATTTATTTCATGATTGGCCTTTGTGGTAACTGCCAATCCCATGGTACTTGAGCTGATGCATACCGGCCAGTCACTGTCAAGTGGGGTGAACCTTTCATTTCAACACCTAAGAGGCATGGAGACAATTTCTGTAAGTGTTGGAATGTACCCGGTGGTATCTATGCTGAGAAATCTTCACAACACCAGCACAGAGCGCACATTATATTTGCAGATAGCCTAATGCAAAGCCATCTAAAGACTGAATTCATGCTCATAAAATGAAAGGCTTGACCTCACATTGCTCACGTTTATGTCACATTTTGAGTCAGTGTGATGGTGTTATATTCACTCTCTGGCTGTTGCCATCTCTCATCATTTGCGTATGAGACTCTATTTCACACTGTATTTCACACTAATTCAGAAATACCCAATCTGTGTGCTTTCAGAGGGTTAGCTCTGTAGTCCCCAGTGCCTTTGATACGCCGCATGTTCCAGTGCTTCATGTGGTCTTTATTTAATGACAAACAGTGCCAGTTTTTGCAAATGTGATTAAAGAGGAATAGCAACAGGATAAAATAAAATTTTAGATGCTGCTCACTGATTTGTTGTGCTATTTTTAGAACAGGTCCACGGGCGACTCATGTGGTTCTTGGGGGCATCCTGGTGCCCACGGGCACCATGTTGGTGACCCCTGCCCTAGACAGTCAACTATGTCACTCTTCGAATCTGAGATTCAAAAACAGACCCTGAATGAATACAATCCAGATATTAGTTATACTAGATATTCAGCAGTTAATTCTGTTACTGTACGTGAGCGTGGGGGTGGGGCTTTTCTCACCTTCACCAAAAATGACCAAAAAACACTAAGTTGTGCACTGCTCTGATTCACACCTGACCGTGATAAGAAGATGACATCATCTAAAAAATAATACGCAAAATATAGATAAACGAGAGAGATGATGGCGGCCACTTTGACATCATGAATATAAGGGCTAGGTGGGATCTCTTTAATTTCAGATGAATGACTCTGCGGTCTGAGCCTCAACAGAAATCAGAAATCAGAAGAAATGTTTCCTCTCTTGTGCTCTAAAGTTTAACTAGTATCCATTAGTGGGTCTTAAATCTGGACTGATAGTAAAGTAAGCTTCAGATCTTAGCCCGTCAATTCCCTCACATTTTATGGATTGTACAAGACAACATAATGAAAAGAAGGGGAGGCTCAAACAATGAAAGTCCTGAGTCCAGTAGCAATATTATTTTTTGATATCTTCTGAATTAAACAGAACCTTAAGATGATCAGGATTTCATGATGATGAGGATGGTGATTATGATGATTATAGTGCTCGTAAAAATTCTCATTCACCCAACATGTACTTACATCCACAGTGTCATTCATCATGCCGATCGTTGATAAAGTTAAAGTTAAATAATAAAGAATCCACTCTCAAAAGTCAGAATGTTAGTGCGAGAGGGTCCATTGTCCATTGTGATTAGGAGTAGTCAGATGGTAGCCTCATGAGGCAGACCCACTGGAGGGGAAATGAACTCCACCGTGCATCTTGGTTAATCTCCTCTGACACTTCACCACCCAGGTGTCTCCAAATGGGTGTCCCCGCATGCTCGGGTCCAGGGACACAGTCTCTGCTCTGAGATAGCGCAGAGCTCAAGAGGCGCGGAGAGCACCATCTGCCAGATGGTGGGAGGTGACTCCTTACCCCGTAGCCATGGCCTGGGGGGTCTGCTGGTGGGGTGCAGATGGTCTGAGATTCACGGGAGCCACAGTGCCCAGATTGTGGCATTTCAGCTTAGCAAGTGCAGCCGTTTCTGAATTTGTTAGAAAGACTGAGACTGGCAAGGTAGATAGTTTGCTGTTAACTCTTCCAATTTCCGTATGTGATATACAGAAAGTCTTGGGAAGCTGGCGTAATTCAGTAACAATGTTGCAGATTGGTTTAATAACGAAAGTCCATTTACAAGCAATGTTTAGCACATCTGCACATATCTTCTGCAGACATTTTGTTTTTATTAAGTGTCAATTTTTTTAACTGATTCATTCAATCTGTTGATTGCAATTAGGCATGTAACGATGAATGACCAATCGGTGAAAAATCGATGTAAATATATTACGATTTAAACGGGCTGATGTGGAAAATGAATCGCTACTTTAGGAGTACTTTACAGTACTTTACTTAACAGAAAGACTGATGTAATATTTCATTACATTTGATTTCACGACGTCAGTTCGACGTAAGAACACGTTTGCGTATTCACGTCGACATCGTACGTTAGTTTTTGGTTTTGACCGAACGAGAGATGACGATCGAATTTGAAACTGAGGACGCCCCCCTCCGCGGTCTTAAATCGGCGGTGTGGCGTCTTATCAGCTTTACGATAATCACAAACGAAAACAGCGACAAAATCACAGACAAGACAAAACTGCGTGCAAACATTGTAAAAGACCGATATCCACAAATAGCACAACGAACATGCTTCAGCATGTCCACCAGCACCAAAAGATTATTAAAAGGGCAAACCACGCTAAAAAGCTGCACATGCAAGCCTTGGTTTATTTGGTAACGCTTTATATTCAGTGCACCTTCATAATGCATTCATTATCCATTTATAGAACATTCAGTGCACCTTCATAAAGCATTCATAGAACATTCATAAGCAGCATGCAAATACACTTCAACATCCTTACGTCCATTAACAGCTTTAATATACAATAATAAGAAACAATAAATGATTATATAATTACAATGTTTGTTATTATTATATAATGTTTGTTATTAATGTATATTGCAGCTGTTAAGGGATGTTAGGATGTATACATGCATGATGTTTATAAATGATTTCTGAATACTTTATGAATACATGATGAAGGTGTACTGAACGTTTTATGAATGCTATATTAGATAGACAGATGTGAAGAAGACGTGTGTGTCCCGTTATGAAAGTGCAGTTAATGTAAAGCGTTATCGTTTATTTATTTGAAGATTTTATTTATTTTGATTTGTAAACAGAATTTTATTCAGTTTCAGTTGTACTGTTAAGAAGAGGACACGTTTTGCACAGTTTAGAAAGTCAAGTAAAAGAATCAATAAATTTGTCTGCAGCTCATTCTGTTAAAAAATTGCGAGAAAATTGTATCGTGAACGAACTCAGAATCGTATCGAATCTTGAGTTGAGTGTATCATTACATTGCTAGAATTAAGTATGAGACAGTAGCAGCATTTACTGAGTAATTAGCTTTTTCCGGGTGTCCTAATTGCCCATGGGGAAGACATGACATGCCCCTGACTGTGGTGCTCCAAGTGCTCATCGTCCCGTGCCGTCTGCCAGAAGGAGGGAGACTGCAGTCCTTTGTGAGACTGCCTGCTCCTCTATGGTGACGTGACTCATGTATGTCCCCTAACACCCTGAGGGGGTGTCCCCAGCCGCACTGCAATGTGCCGTGTAGGTGGCACGTAGGCCTGGTGGCCTCATTCAGGCCTTCCTTGGATAGCTGCTGGTGATCGGATCGTTTCACTAGTGAGTGAGGTGTGATGAGGTGCTTCACATATCACTCTTAATGTGACATAAATAGATAGATTCTACATAGATAAATAGATAGATAGACAAATTCTAGATAGATAGATTCTAGATAGATAGATCACATGATTAGGGGACTAAGGGTGTACTCACACTAGGCAATGTGAACCGTGCCCGAGTGCGTTTGACCACCAAAGCGCGGTTCGTTTGACT
>JAODKF010000046.1:4670016-4709053 GCA_026779585.1 Mormyrus proboscirostris | reverse complement strand
AAAGAACATTATTCCCGCAAAGATGTGTATAGTTATTGGTTAAAATAACCAGTGGTGATTCTCTTTATTCCTGTACTAAAACTATGATTATTATTTATTGTCAAAAGACTTGTCACTTTTCATAGGCTTTTGTTTGCTGAGGTAAAAAGAGGTATTGTACTGCGATCTCCGAATTATGTCAGATTTTATGTGTCTTGTCTTTTGAGGATTATGTATGATAACGCCATATGTGGAAATACATCTTAAGGATTATTTCACTAATAAAAGTTTGACATAAATCGTACAGTGCGGTATAATCTGGACCTTTTCTTCTCGGTGATATTTAAATTCGTAAGAAATAATACTAAAATGAAGCAGAGGTTTGTAGTAACGTTTCGTTTTCATTTTCATTGCGCAAATGTTTCACGTATAATTCTTCATCGTAAAATATGTAATTGAGATGGTGGAAATTTTTAAGTGGAATTATTTAATTTTATTATTTTTAAGTTCAAATGAATAATTGAAATGTATTTGTAATTTAAAGAAGCTGTACAGACGCCAATAAGTATGCTTCGTTTACATTAAGCCGCATACAGCAACATTTCCTTTAATTAGGCCTACTAAATACGCCTTTTTATTTTTATGATTAAATTTTGATCACACGTTTAAATGTATTAGTGTTGCAGACTTCGTGCATGTCTCAGGGTGGCTATTAACGCAGGGATAGTTGGTCAATGAGATTGATTTACTCCGAAGTAAAAGTAGCGGTTTCTCCAACCTTAATTTCGTGCGCCATTTATTTTGCACAAAAATACGAATGACGCAGATTCGTAGTTCAGGCTGTAAAATAAGAATCCTAATAAACTTTCTGATCCGTTTCAGACTGGAAATAATATTATAATAATATTTATGGACTTCCTGACACAACATTTACCGTTTATAAAACTATTTTATAATCTCTAATCTAATTATAAAACATGCGTTTTAATCAAATAATTATTAAGTAACATGCAAATGCAAAAGTGAAAACGATATTTTCTTTAAATATCTTGCCCACACCAAGAATTGTGAAATATGTCACGTAGGCCCACATATATTACATGCATCATCAATTAGAGACCCACCACGCGAGTCATGAAGCCGCGCTGACCCACTTGCCTCACAGGTTGGTTTTAGGATATAGTAGATCTGAAAATGTATTACATTACTCATCTATTTATGCAGTGGTGAAAACAGAATAACAAATTACTGTTTTCTGTGAGTGGTGTTTATCAAATGTTTGACGTACACCATGGATTAGACCTGCTTTGTCTGCCATTTTCGTCAGCTGGGTAAAATTAAGCAACTGCTACTTGCGGAACTATCCGTATATTTGCGCACAGACGACTTGGGCGCATAGACATTTTTATTATTACATTGAATTTTGCAGTTTGCAAAAATTGCACGTTTTGCATCTAATTGGCTTACAGGTGTAGATCTACCTATATTTATTTAAAACACGTAAATATCCTTCTTTCATCTATGTTTATTTTATAGAAGGTGATGCCAAACCAGTTGCCGTGGCAATAAAACGTTATTATTTACGTAAAAGGTGACATGGCAGATGTAATATAACGTCAAGTTGAATCCTGACACACAAGCGGATGAGAGAAATGTCAAACCGGGTGTTGCAGCTTCAGCGCGAATATCTGTTAGAGACTTTCCGTAGATGGCGCCTATTAATACGAGCTCCTACGTCCTTTTTACGTTTCATCGTAAATGTGAAGAGGAAAATGAAGCTTATAGGCTATATAATGTTGGTCGAGCTAACGTAATCAACAAATTGGGCGGTTTACTTATTCAGTATAATTGCTGGAAAATAATACATTGATGGGCCTATCATATAAGTGAAAAAAATAATTTAGTCAATAATTTGTTTAATGTAAATTACACGTGGGTTCTGAAATGCGATGGTACAATAGCTAACACGTATGCGTCATATTAACAATCTGATGATCTATTTTAACCCCTTGACCGCTTGACATAGCTGGACCTTACAGACCAATTACATTAAACTGGGGATTATTTTGCCTGAAACCTGCAGATGAACAGTAAGGATGGCGAAGGGAAAGACGAATACATAACCGAAATATAACGACAATGACGCGTCAGGGGTCATGTGTTTAATGGCTTCTAATATTAAATCATACTGCGCCTATCCCTTTTGATATATGAATCCTTCTAAAATAATAATTTGCAGGGTAGCAAAGTGATCTATTCACGTGGCACATTGGGATCCATCTATTTGATTCAGTTAGTTCATTTCGTACCAAAGGAATGTAGTTTTTCTTTTGCGTTTTGTGACTCGAATCTGGGCATGGCACGCGTTTTTCATCCCATTTACCCCAAGGCTCCAACCACCCCTTTTCCCAATGGAAACAGTGTCTCCCATACCTTGTGCCCCAGTACACAGCAGTGCACCGATACTGGGGTAAAGATATCAGCGTCCTCGGTCCCAGTGTAACAATAACGTCGCCAAATGTACTGTAGTCGCACTGCGTATTGTTTTTTCGAATATCCCACTAACTTTGAAAGTATATATTAATTTTTCTCCGAATATTTATTTTATATATAGCAGCATCATATAATAATGTCATTGACTTTACACGCACCCACACACAAACTACTGCATGAAAAGGATCCCCACTTCCAGAAGGATTGTGCGATATTCGTCGAGCTGTAAGGCTGGAGTGAAGTGATCTGAGGTGCGGATTTATTTAAATTTTTCTCCCATAGGAAGAGGATACTCTGACCGTCTGGATCGTACAGTCCAATTTGACAGTATTGGGGAAATGATTGACTACGGAGGCTGACTAACTTGACGTGAGGATAAGCATGATTTAAAGTTGCGTTACTATGTCTGTGTAATAATAATATGACCTATTTCGAATTAAACCTACAGGAATAAGACTTAAATATACATTGGAAAAGGTCAGTATGTTGAATGTCATATGAAGTCCACGCAATAATCATAAAGGAATGTACATGCTTAGTACGTTGGCTGCGGTTAAAGAAAAAACTTGACTTACACATCGCCCTGGAGACTGACCTTCACTAATAGTGCTTTTAATTCTTTTTTTTTTCTTAGGAGTGGTGGTGAGGGGGGGGTTCAAGTTGAAACATGGCTGAATGTGTGTCATTGAGGAAATAACTGTAGTTCCTTGACCCACTCCAACAAACAGCTGCCCAGAATGCACCTCTCCCTGCATTCACATCACTCAGCTGACTCTGAGGATCTGAGACTGAAGGGTTAGGTAGCTGCTCATCGGTGCTAAGTATAGCGAAACTGAAACAAACAAACAATCATTTTAATCACTGTCACCAGTCTTCATTGTTTGGTTACTGTATCTGGAGGATCTAGCTCTGTTACTTATTTATTTGATAAACTTTTCATTTTATATTCACAAATCAACATTTCAACATAAATTATAAACAATTATAAACATCATTCTGTCTGTCATTCTGTCTGTTTGCCAGACAAACATTCTTCTTGTATAATTGAAAGAATTTAAAGAATAGAATTTAAGGTTAGAAATTAAAGGACTTGTTAGTGCATTTGGAAAATCCTTTTTATAAAAATGAAACTCTTATCAGTTGTATAAACTATAGTGTAAAAGGAGGAAAAACGATCCAGCTATACACATTTTGTTTAGGTATTTCATTCCTTTATGCATACTGCATAGTATTGTGCCATGGATTGGATCAGCATGAATAAAATCCCTAAATGACCATTTGCCTGCATTTCCAGTCATCTTACCTTGCTGCCGTTTAATGTTTATTTAAAAATGCATATTTCCCTCAGAGAATCTTAATTGTGTTATTCATTACGTACAATAATATGTTTGCTTGAGTAGCAGGCTTGTTTGAGCTGTCTTATCCAAACGGGTCATTAAAAACTCAAGGAATAAGTCCCGTTTGTAAGTGATGTAAACTTTCACGTACACATATAGCTAAAAGCATTATTATTATTAAATGTTATCACTTATGTGACTATTTGTTTACTACAAAGCCAGACATAAAATATGAAAGAGTTTTTCTCTTTGCCATTCAGCACTGAGGTGTCCTGCTGGATGGGCGTCACTTTCTTTGCAGGTCAGTATGTGAAACCCATATACCCTGCTTCCTGAAGTAAGCCTCCTCAACTCAGCAAATTGGCAATCAAGGACTTCAAAGAAGCTTTGCATCACCTCAGACCAGAACTACACCCCCTCTCTGCATGTATAACATCAGACATGATTCCTCCAGACAACTACATGGACAGACTTGACCATATCTCACAAAGCCATCAATCCAGCTCCTTCAGGAAGTCAAAAGTCATTGGTTCTACACTGTCAGAAAAAAGAGTACCAGTTTGTACCATTGCTTTTCACTGGGGCTGTACCTTCAAGGGTCTGCAAGCTGTATGCTAAGCTGTAGGTAATTGTACCTTTTAAAATACAGAAATGGTCTTTGAGGAACATTTCTGTACCATTGATGGTACAGTAATGCTGTTTGTACCTTTGCCATGTTCCTCTGAGTCCATTTCTGCACCTTAAAAGGTACACTTACCTACAGCTATAGGGTACATTTGGCAGACCGTTAAGAGTACAGCCCCAGTGACAAACGTGCTCTTTTTTTCTGAAAGTGTAGCACACAAACCCACTAAGAGAAATAGCACAATTTTCCTTCAAATAACCTGTTAGAAACATTACCAAGATTACATTGCTGAAGCTGAAGCTGACCTCCACACACTTGCAGAACTACAGCATCACTCAGAAGATGAGAAAGACTAAGAAGATACCAAACACTACTCTCCAACTCGCACCTGTACCTTAGTTGTTTAATTAAACAGGCTAGCAAACTTTTCAGTGTCCGCCTCTTATGCTAGCTCAGTAGCAAATTTAGATCTAGTGAATGCATCTATCTTGATCTCTGTCACTTAAACAAACATAGTTTTGATTGTGGTGCAGAAAAAATACAAAGCTTATTATATTGCATTTTCAACATAAAATATCTGGAGCGATTGAATTCCATTGCATAAGCAGATAATGTGCTTATGTTAGCAAGCTTTGTTTTGCTCTGCATGCTGATATATTATATTTGACTAATGCTTTTGGCGGATAAATGGAGGAGGAGGATTTGATATTCTTTCATAAATTGAAAAAACTAATCAACATGTGCATGTCTTCTTATAAAGCATCAGTTATTGTGTTTATGAACACTACAGTTCTGGGTGGTATAAAGAGGATGAAATTTAGGTAATATTACATTTGGTCTTAAGAAAATAAAGAGGGAGAACTCTGCGTCTAAACATTGATTAGATGAGTCACTCACCTGGCAGATGTAGTTACTGAGCATGTCCCTGCAAGTATCACTTATCAGATTAAAAGGCAATACTAATCTGCATCCTATCATTAGTTATTAATAGGTTATAACAAAAAGAATGATTTTGTAAGGTAATACTGCATCACTGAGACCTGTCATTACAATCACAAAAGAAGACCAGCAGCTACAGGAATCCTTTCAAATGTGTTCAAATAGTATTCTTCCTAGATCCCTCCGTCCATCTTCCGGACTTCCATTATCCATTACAGGTTTGTAAGGAGTCACCATAGATTCATCTTACTGGACCATTTATCATGTACGAACAAATACTGTGAAAGCAGATTCATGGATTGTACTTCACTGTCAGTAGCAATTGAATTAATGTTTTGGTCATTAGGTCTTTATCAGGCTGCAAAAGTCTGTAATGTACTCCAATGAAAGTATCTCCAGTTTGAAGGTTTAGCCCTCGAAGTTCCCAGAAGCTGTGCCCCTCACGAAGTAACTTTGGGCTGATCATGTAGACTAAGCTATTTACTCTTTTTACAGTTTTTCTGCATGTCTCATATGCCCCTCAGAAGAAAAAGCTGCAGGAAATTCTCCGGCAGACTTGTCAGGTTTATATAATCAATGCTATGTTTAGAACGGTTGCCTGAACATCCCTACTTTTAAACATGACGCAACCCAATAAAACATGCGGTAGATCCAAAGTTTTTTTCACTGTGGAAATAAGCCAGTTTAGCTGGTCACAGTGTAAAGGGACAGAATTGTCTCATAACAAGACAGGGTCATGCTTTTGAGGACTCTGCTTGGGCCCCAGCAACTTGTGAGAGCTATTGTCTTTCCCAGAAGTGGTGTCATGTTATCGCTCATTCAAGGGTTCCTTACAACAGTGAAGAAAGCGCTGTAAGACTTATCGAGGAGTTTAGATGTGGTCCACAGAAGCAGAAAGCTGCCTTTAATCGTGTCACAGAAGTCATTGTACGATTCTGGGTAAAGTCCAGCCCATAGTAGATAGTAATAGCTAATGGAAGGAATTTATTATTATTAATCTTTAAATATCGCTTTGTAATCTTTAGATGAGTAGTGGGTTAAATAAGTTAGATATACTCTGTCTACAAAAAGCAAGTTCTGTGTCTACAAAGCATGTTCATTCAAGAATATAGTGTATTTAGCAAATGATGGTTCTGGAAGTAAGTTGTCATTGTGTTGTTTGGTAGTTTACCTGAGAATTCATTCACAGACTGCCTGGATAGGTGAGTGGTATCTGAGGAAGCCTTGCGTAGCTCTTTATACATGTGGCAACAATCATTTCATCAATAGCAAATATTATCAGATGGCAGTAATTTTCAATGCTGTCCTGCAGTTGGAAGTCCTAATGTTCTGAAATCTAAACATCGAATTTCAATGTGAGGAAGGAATTTAAATGTTAATGGCATTTCTGATGCTGGAGACCATCACTGGGGCAGAAGTGCAGTGTGCAGTGTATGCAAATGATACCAGTTAGGCTAGTCTATACACTGAGCAGTCATGAGATCCTGTTTCTTGTAGCTTCTTGAGGTCAATGTTGCATTTTTACAACAGAGAATGATTCAGCAACATATTTAGAGAATGTATTAAAGGAATACAGTACAGACACTCCTCACTTTACAACTGACCTCTTTAACGACTGCGTGGACATACGGCCAGCTCTCCGACTGGTTGGTACTGTATGCAAACCTAAGTAATGTATAATAGATCTGATTTTTTTTTTTTATTTTATTTTCATTTTTCAGTATACGTTACACTACTGTATAAACATTTATAAATATACTGAAACTATTATAAATGATGTAAAGGTGACATTAAAACAATATCTAAAGATAGTTGACAAAAACCCACTACCAGCACAGTCTGCCTGAACTATCGGTAATGGGTGGCGCCTTACTTATCGACCAATCCGCTTAATGACTTTGTCGTAGTAACAGAACTCGTCATTAAGTGAGGAATGATTGTATACCAAACAGTGCCATTTCCAGTGCTTCAAATTGAAAGAATACACATTTAATATAAGAAATGACTTCAAATATACAAACTCTTTGCACCTGCAGACAGATCACTGTCAGTGTCTTTGGAAAAGTAGTCCTTAAACATTATTAACCCACAACATGACATCCAGTGGTAAATCACAGGCATTAATGTCTTCATTATGATATGTAATGTTAAAATTCAGCTATTACACTATGTAATTCTTCAAAGAACACACACTACGGGGGTTTCACTCAAAATTACAGAAGTCCATGCTTTATGACCTTCCTCATATGTTCAAACATGTTGGTCGAGGTCATCAGAAATCCGTGGTTCTGTGTTCCAATTTATCATTCCCGGTTTGGTGACAATTCCACATTACAAATTCCCAAACATCTCATCCCTTCATTGTTTTCATTGATTACTGCCAAAAACTATATTATTGAACTGGAAAGACAGAAAAAAATGATCCAATTATCTAACTGAATGGCTCAGTTTACTAAATGATCACTACAGCTGCGAACAACTTACAGCATCCTTGAATCCTTATCAAACGTGTTTGTCAAGTGACCTATTTATGAAGCTGAAAGAGTCCCCCTTCACAGTGTTAATTGGACTGAAGTATGATGTCACAGAGTATCTTTTAAGATAACAGTAATATCTTAGCACCAGCTCTGTGGAGGTAACTGTCCATTCCTTGTCATAGATCAGTATTAGTTTTCCTAATGTGTGTACAAAAAATGAATCCTAGAATTCCGTTGTCACATCAGCCTCATTTCTGCAATACTACAGTAAGAAATAAGTCAACTTTACATTGGTTTTTGATGCTTAACGTTTATTAGTAATAATGATAGTCAAAGTCAACTTAAAATTGTGACAGAATTTGTTCTTGCTTCGAAGGGCATGAAACTGAATGTGACACGGGGTGACACACGTGGGACATGGGAGAGGAACGTCTGCACTTTCCAGTTCACCCATCAGCAGGCGAGAAGGCTAGAGGCTGCTAGGCCAAAGCTGCCAGGGGCAGGCAGATAAAGCAGAAACTTCAGAAAGCAGCTGGTCGACACAATGAGTGTGAAAAGGCAGCACTGAGAGGCTTTGAAGCGAAGCGAGCGGGCGGGTGAATCTCGGCTGGCGCTGAAAGGCCACACTCCATCCTTTCAGAGCATGCAGGCGGGGCTCTGACATGCCGGGGATGCTGCACGGCACGGGAATAACGCTCTAGCAATACGGGAATTTACTCGGGACCCCTATGCTCAGGAGGGACAGGAGAAATGCATGTGAATGCCACACGCCGCACGAGTGCTGGTTATGCAATGAACACACCCAGAGTGCAGTTTAATCTTGTTAGTGCTGAATTTAATCAATGTAACTGGACAAAAATACTTTTCAGAGAAATTGTGTGTGTCAGTGGCAGCATGTCAGCTAAATTATGCTATTCGTTCCGGGAATAATTAGTAATTAACAGCGATTAATAGTAGCCAAGGGGAGGGAATTACAATGAATCACATGTTTTTCAATTACATTAGCACACTGTAAGCTGCTTTTGGATTCTATTAACGATTCCTTGGCTCGGTCACTCTATAGGTATGTGCTGAGTCTGATGAATAGGGCATTGAGTGATCTGCTTTCTTTTCATCGTAAATTTGGTGGTAAAATTATATAGCAACGCTCTCCTTAATCATGGCTTCTGCTTTGACAGATGCCACAAAAGAATGATAACCGTATCTTGGCCTTGCAAACCATCATTATCAAAATAATGGTGCCCATACTGACTGTGTCTTTGTTGGGATTATGTTGATCATGATTGAACTGGTCCAAAGCACAGTACTAAATACACTGGCCTGAAGGATAGACTTGCTGTAGAGCTTCTTCTTCTGTGTTCATATTGTACCCTACATTTGTATGTTACTCACTTAACATTTCCTAAAAATACGCTCGAAATAAAATAAATTTACAGTATGTTCAGCATCTGAGTCGTGTCGTATTTTTGATTCATCAAAGTAACCTCTAGCAGTTATAACAGCAGAGAAAATTTGAGGCATTCCGTCAACTGCTCCATTTCATCACGGGAAACAATTAACTATTGCAATAAGGGTTAAAGGACAGCCTAAAATTTAACTGCCATCAGACATGCACTGTTACATACTCTTATATTTTCATTTATAGTTATTTGCTCAACTTTCCAGTGCTTAACAAGAATAAAATATCTGTTGATTATGAAATAAAGGGAAAAGTGGTAAAAACTTGTGGTGTGCAAAAACTTTTGACTGATATTTCAGTGTATTTTGTGTTATTAAACTTTAAAGCACCTAAAGACTGTGCCTAAAGTTTAGTATTTGAGTGCCATAAATGCCAGAGGTGGGGACTCAGCTTAAATCACATATTTGATGACTTGTGACTTGACTCAATAATGCTGATGGAAAGACTTGGACTCGACTTGGACTTGAGGGCAGATGACTCAAGACTCGGACCCCATGACTCAAGAAGACTTGAGGTTATAGCCCCCCCCCTCTGGATACCATAGCATTAATATTATAAATACAATGTACAGTAATTCTCTGCTGTCTGCATTTTCAGTTGGCTGGATGCAAGTTCTCCTGAGGTACTTTATTGGAAAGACGCATCACTCTCTGCAATTTCACGGACGTTAAAAACTGCATGAAGACGGCCTAGCCTTGTCATGAGTGACTTCCCATGCCTGACAAAAGCAGTCGTATTTATCCTGTAAAACATTCTTGTGTTATATTAAAAGGCAAATGACAAGACTAACTGAACTGCAGTAGAAATGCGGTGATGCAGAACCGGCACAGCTGAGCCTTATAGAAAGCAAAATATTACATAATGTAGCAGGTTACAGACTGCAAGCTAACACCAATAAACACCACTTAGGTCTGGGCCAGAGAGACAAAACAAAAGCCAATTTCACTTTGGGTTTGTCACTTGACATGAATCCGCCCTCAGTCCATCTCATATGCAGCATGCCAATTGGCCCATCAGGTGACTTATATTTGGAATTTTGAATAATATTCAGTCATAAAAATGGGCATCATCCACATATTGCGGCATGCCCTCCATATCTACTTATGTATGCAGAAGGATAATATTGATAATATTTGATGGGTTAGGAAAATATCTGCTAGAATTCCTGTTGTTACGCCTCATCTGGCATCACACCGATTCTCCAGCATTGTGTCAACAAGGCCTTCCATTCTCCGCTCCGTTCCGGAATTCCAGCCCAGGTTCGGTTCGGTACGACAGAACCATAGTTGCAGTCATAACAATTTTGCGCAGTGTTTCCATATCCCATCCTCAGGGACCCAGACAATCCACATTTTTGCTCCCTCCTAGCTCCCGGGAGCAAAAACCTGGACTGTCTGTGGGGCGGTGAGGACTGGACTGGGAAACACTGATCTACCTTATTAATCTACAGTGCTAGATATGTAACAAAAAATCTTCCCTCCAAAGAAATGGTTTTGTGATGCTTCTAGAGTGGACATCCATTACAAGTCACAATAAGAACACTGAACAAGAACTCTGTGTGACCAAGAAAGAACATAAAGTCTCTGATTACACTGGCCTCCATGACAAAATAAAATTCAACGGTTTTATTCTCGTTCCACCACTTCTGCATATAAATTATGCCCACTCTGATTAGCTGTAAGGTTAGAAGTCACATCAAAAATGTAATAAATAAATAATGCTCAATTGTTGAGTGTCTGAGGATTCAGCACTGCCATTGCTGTCAGCTCCAAGGCCTGTCTCGAGTCTTATTGTGATTATGCGGAACGTGCTGCTTACGGATAGTGAGTGATGTGACGGAGTGGGATGCAGGAACGTGTGGAGATGGAGACACCACGAGCTGGAGGCCTGGGTGCTGGCCTTCAAGAAGCCACAGGTAGAGAACTGGAGCTCTCCTGCCTGCTCGTGTGGCCCTCGGCCTACAGCATAGTACAAGAGTCATTATCAGCACCAAATTGGCTATACAGGAATAATAGAAAGGTCTATTGAGTCCGAAAGCATTAGTGCATAGCTGTCCCAGTTGACTGGTTCCATGAACAAATGATTGAGGTGTACCCTTATTTAATTTTTTATAAGAGCTATCTCCTTTGGACATCAGCCACAGAGATACAGGGAGAATAGTGTGTTTCCACTGCTTTTATACACCATATGTACAGCAACAACCGTCAGCACCAGAAATAAACCTTTCTGACTGTGCTGTCAAAAAGCCCACCCCTTCCGAAGAAATTTCTCTCAAAACGATGGCGTCTTGTTTCATTGGCTGGGGAGATAATGCGGCTGAGGGTGCAGCAATGGCGCCCCCATCAATGTCAGCCTTATCGGGGATCTCACCTGGATGGGAAGAGCCTCGTCTCTGACGTGCCTCTGTCAGTTTATACCACCTTTTCAGTCCCCAGTGCAGCATTAGGGCTGGAATTCATGGGTGTTTTCACAGAGCCCTGCTAAGCTCACAGTTGCCACTAACAACGTCACAGATCTTTGCATATTTTTTAACCATATAAGACACTTTGTATCAGTTGTTCTATCCTCTGAGCTCAGCTTAACTGAGAAGAGATTTTATAAAATTTGCTATGCTTTTATGTAGTTTTGTTTAAGATACAGAATTAGCCAAACACCTACTGTAAATCAACATTAAAGCCAATTTTAAAATTAGTTTTTTGGAAACATAACTTGCCAACTGAAATAACTGAAGCTGAAACATTTGCAATACAAATAATAACAATAAAAATAACAATAATAATAAGTTTTGGTAAAAATGTTAAATAGGTTGGGAAATAGGGCAAGTAAAAAAAATTGTTGTATAATTCCAATGCAAAAGACGCAAAGCAAAATGACGCCAATAAAAATACCAATATAAATTGCATTTTAAATATCATCACTGCGTCTTCTCTTTTATTTTGAAATAAACAATTAAAGCACAAGTACTGCTTATTGTTTATTATTCCAGTTCAGTACTGAAATATACCTGCTAGCATATGTACACAAAATAGCTGAAAAATGAATTCAGAAATGTATTAACTATCTGGTTAAGTCCTGAACTGTACTAGTAGCCATGCAGTGTGCAGGATCGCGCCTTCACAGGTCTCACAGAATCACACACTGAAATCTGACTTTCAGTCAAGCCCCCAAGTCCTTGATGTCTACCAACTGTGCAAGAGCAAAAGATTTTGGTGAATAGCTGTACCAGTCCGCCAGTTAAATGTGTTTAGAGTTCTCGGTATAAAAATTGGCAAACATCTATATATGCCGCAAACTCATTCTGCTGTGCAGAGTGAAGGGGAAGAGCAGCCTTTATTCTGAAGGCTGCACCAGCCTGCAGCTGACTGTTAGGTCAGCCATCGTTAATAGAGCCAGCTCCAGCTAACCTTATTACCATCCACTGGACGGAGTTTAGTGTTCCGTCTCCATTTGGAGAAATGCAGTGGAACAGGGTTATTCATATTTGTCTTTGTGCAGTTTGCCTATAGTAAAAATTATGTACTTATTCTACTTATTATACTGTAATTATGCATCAGATCAGTATGTCGTCAATCTATAAACATTAACAAGTCAAAAGAAGATGCAGCTATATTGTATTACAGCAAATATGAATTAATATATTACAGTACGTCTTGTATTTTGTGTCAAGTACAATCATGGAAATTAGAATAAGCAACAAAACATGGAGCTGATATTCCGTATTGCATGTCCCTAAAGGAAAATGCAAGATGGCTGTTTTGTGCACTTCCTATTAATTTCATAACTAGAAAGAAATTGTGATACATTC
Source organism: Mormyrus proboscirostris (assembly GCA_026779585.1). Lineage (NCBI taxonomy): Eukaryota > Metazoa > Chordata > Actinopteri > Osteoglossiformes > Mormyridae > Mormyrus > Mormyrus proboscirostris. The sequence continues at coordinate 4,695,939 of JAODKF010000046.1, read as the reverse complement.
ATGAGATGGAAATCTGCCGGGTCATTGGACCAGTACAATTTTATTTGTGGCCATTTGATTCCATAACAAAGAACTGCAATATAGAGTTAGTCATGCAGTGATTACTAATAGTGCCTCAGTGGTGGTATGGATTTGCTACATTGAATATTAGCTGTAAACTAATCTTCCAGTGTGTATTTCTTTATTTAGTTAAGTTATAATTTTAGTTCACTGGCATTCAGAAAACAATGAAAAATAATGAAATCCGACTGAATCAGTGTGTTGCTGTCCCGAATTATAACGAGGGAAAGAAAAAGTCAGAGAAGCTGATGTTAAGTAAAAAGTGGCCGTTGTGAGTAATGTGGACACTGACGTCGAACATCTCTATCCTTTCTCCATTTGCGGAATTGTAAAAAGCACTTGCACAACTATACGAAAAATGTGCGTTTTTAAAAGTGCCGAGTCTCACGTTTAACGTACACTGTTCCTGTGAAATTGCCTACATAAAAATGACACCAGTGACGGCTGATAAATATTCAGGTATCTAAGAGGCCCAGGTGCCATTTAAAAAGTAATGTGTGCAGGTTTTTTTGTAATTATGTGACTATATGTTATTAAAATATGTATAGAAGAAAAGCTTAAGAGAATGATGTGTCGCAGGTGGGGGATTCGCTGGTGATGTCCCTGCCCTGAACCTGCTCACAAAGGACAGACTGCTATGTGTGTTTTCACACCCCCAAGGCATTTTCAAGTGAGCATATAAAAGCAATTAATGGAAGCATCAACCATTCAGCCCATTAAAAGTGATTCACTGGTGAATTCCCTCAGCCACCCGCCACAAGGCCACTGATCGCTGGTCCCGTCACTGGTGTTCACAGACTTGGAGAATGTGGAACACGCAACATTGATGTACATAAGGTTCTTCTCCTTCTGGTGAGAGCTGAGATATAATTCCTATATAAGTGAATAAATAGATACATACATGACGACAAGCAAGGGGTAAACGTTTTCTGTTACACGTGGACGGAAAATCCCTAAAGGAGAGCGTTGCCACTAGCCGAACACACATGCAAGATACACCATGAACAGAGGGGTCCCCTTGAGGGGGGGCCCAAACCTGACATAGACACAGGGGTATCTACATTTGCTGTTTTCGCTCTTTATATATACTCAGTTTGCCGTATCGATGCACTTTACGATGTCATTTATTGAAATGGAGATTCCATTTAAATATGCAGGTGAACAGAAGTCTGTCAGTGCAGGGCATGAAACAAATGCGCTTTCAGAAATGACCAAACCATGATAACCTAAAGGAAGAAACCTAATAGTCTATCTACCATCATCAGTCACATATTTAACAATGCAGCTTTTGTTTTCTGCAATAAAAATATCTGACTATAGATATAAAATGATTCTTAAGATAATACTAAATTGTCTGATATTTGTGGAAATATGTTGTTTTTGAACCAGCACGTTTTTTTAATTATCATTATTTTGGTTGGATGGCTAAAATGTTAGGTAAAACAGAAACGTGTATGGTGTGGATGAAGGCACATGTCACACAGAGACCACCCCCAATAACTAATTGAATGGGACGTGCCAGCAATTCATGCTTTGCGATAAAATTGATTCCTTCCCCTCTAATTTGCATGACGGGGGGGAGGGGGAGCCTCCCTCTCCTGGAAAAAAAATGTGTCTTTCAGCAACACAACAGTCAATTGTAGCATAAACCGTTGGGTGGAAACATAATTAAAGTTAAACAGGGTGGGTTTTTATTATCAACCGCAGTGGCTAATGCATGTATGAATAATTGCAAGGTACAAAAATGATTATTTATTTATATGAATACACACACACGAACATGCACACACCTATATTAAACCTATTTGCTTATTTTTATTTAATATATATTCACATACAAACTGACACTCTAACCTTAATCTATTTTTTATAGGAACATAATACTTAAAAAAAAAAAAAAATCTTTGTGTAAGAATGCGACGTTGCTTTTATTGCGGCCCGCGGTTGCATTTCTTTTTCTTTTTTTTTCCATGAGATAACGGTAAAACACATAGACAGGGAAGTGGGTGGCAGCAGCTGGTGGATGGTTCGTCCCCCCCCCCACCACCCTTTCCATCTCACAGACGGGGGCTTCTCCCTGGGGGGGACGGCTAGAAATGGCCCACTTGCCGGTGATGTCTGGGCAATCTCCCGGCAGACACGGTGGTGGCATTAGGCTGCCGGTCGGAGCACAATAGCGGGACTCAAGTGGGGAGCGTATTCTTGGCAACTTAAAACTAGCCCCGGAAAATAAAAACACGAGAGAGGACAAAACCAGGAGTAATTCCATGTCACTTATCATTTTCTTTAATTTTTATACTAAGATGCAAAGGATCCCATGGTTAGCGAAGAGCAGCAATGCAGGAACATGCATTTTAAACAAAAGCAAAACGAAAACAAAAAACGAAAGTTATTTGTTCATGTATGTTGAAAGACAAATTATGTCATATCTATTTCAATTAATATTAGCTTTTGCACTAGGAATTAATGAACATGCCCCCAAAAAACACTAATCTACAAAACAACAACAAACATGTTTTCAGAGTAAAAAGGAAAGAAGACAAATACAGATTTCATTTTGTTTTCTTTTTGCTTTGCCCACCAGCTTTCCCTGTAGACTTCAGTTTGCAAGCTGGGGGATGGGGGGGGGGGGTCTCTTCAGAGTTAACATTCCCATTCTAACAGTAATGATCCTAAAAGCTGCAATCAAGGCTAGGGAGGGGCAGTGTGGACCACACTCTGCCCTGCCTGGGTAACACGCTGGCCATTAGTCTGAATTATTCCCCGAAGGATATTCCTTTTTTCCTGCTCCCTTTTCTCAGATGATTTTTTTCTTTTATTAGAGACATATTTCACATCTGTTGATGCAGCTCATTCATATCTCTGACTTCACTGGTGCTTGGAATTAGTGGAAAATGAAGTTCATAATTTAGTGATTATTATTATCAGTGTTTATATAAAGAACCAAGACAGGGAGGCCATGAGGACACAGTTTGGATGGGGGATATAAGGTTGGATAAAAACACTGATGATGGTAATTATCCATCCATCCAATTTCCATCCATCTATCCATCCATCCATTTTGTATACCCACTTGTCCTGTGTAGGGTCTTGGGGATCAGGAGAATAACCCAGGACGGGGCGAAAACCCATCACAGATGATGACACTTATTATCATCGTCGTCATATTTTCAAAACCTATTTGCCATGGTGCAGTATTAATATATGTATAGATAGACACACACATGTATATACTTATATATATAAATTTCATGTATATCAATATTTCAGTTATATATATATATATATATATATAAAATAGTGATAAATACAGATACAGTAAATGAGTATCAGTGATGGATACATCTCCCCATGTATCACATACATCTATAAGAGGACTGAAGACCTGCTTCCCTGCTGCCCACGGTGTCCGAACAGTGGTGGCTGAGGTCAATGTGAACGTTGATCAAACTTGATTTCATTATGTGCGGATTATTGGGCCTCACTTTCAATGGCTAGTCTAAGATGGTTTTTTTGGGGGACGGGGGGCAAAGTCAAAAGTAAAACCCAGGGAAGGCCAAAACCAGCTGGGGAACTCGGTCATCCACAAAAAAAGCTTTTAATTAGCTGAGTGAATGCGCTTTGCTGAATATGTGAAGCCAAGCTCTGCTAACATTAAAATTGGTCTAATTTTCTACGGAAAAAAAAGGAAAAATCCCATCTGAGCAGGCCTGACCACAGTCAATCACGTTAAAAGCCGCTGGTGCTTAATTTGATTTACCAATATAAAATGCAAATGAGGTGATTAAGTGGAGTGGGGGGCCAAAGGAGGAGCCTCTTCAAACCATCAAGTCAAATGTGAACAGACAGCAAACTGGCGGCGGAAAGAATCCTTTAGCGTATTCGTTTGATTAGTGCTACAAAAATTGAATTAGCTTGGCTAATTACTTGACAAATTGCGCCGCATTACCGAAAAGCAAGGTTTTTTTTTTCTCTCCCAATTCAAAAACCCCCATGCGGATTTTCAGACCAAATGGTACCTGCCAATATGTGAAAAGCATGATTAAACAAATGGGAAAAATGGAACAACAGTCCCTTACAATGGCAAATGAGATAATGCCTGTAATTAGGCAGGGCACAAGTCTACATTCATGCTACATATTCCACCTCTACTAGACTAGCGTCCAGGATGAACAGAACCTAATTATACTGTACATCTCTTATTTCAAGGTCTACTTCAGTCATTTAATGGCTATATCAAATAATGTCATATGGAATAAATATAGTCTGATTCTCCTGTCTGGTCAAGGATATTCAAAATTAAGAAAAATTATGGGATTTTGTTAAAAAATACACAATCAAACAACAAGGTGATCAGCACTCACTTTAAATGAGATGTTTCTTTATTTTTGTTTTAATAATAAATAATAAAAAAAAAACAGAAAATAAACAGATTTGTATGGAAATGAAAGACAGTACATTAGAATCCATGAGTTTCCTTTGCAAAACTTTACATTTGAACAATAAATCAAAATATTTTAAAGTATTTACAACTGTTTCAAAATGTTTTCAAAAAAGTCGGATTCACTGTAAGGTGTAAGCAAGTTCATTAGGATCTGTCATTTATCAGCATGTCATGCTCATAAATTATACCTTCCAGAAGCTACCACCACTAAAAGGAAGGCTTACGTGATTATCTCTTCTTAAAATGCATTGACAAGATGACTGCAGCATTGCATGCAACATTAATATTGTATGAGAGAAATTCCCCAAATATCTATCATTTGTTACACCGCATGTTATATTTAAAAATGAATAAAAACACGACACTGACCATTTTGCATTGGTTTTGAAGCAGCATCACACAAATAATTTTAATTCACTGCATCAGATTTGTTTTGGTTCGGAATGAATTTGAATATAGAGAAAAAAATTCTTGAGATACACCTATGTTATGCGTGTCAATATTTTGTCTTCCTGGGAATATTTCAGTAACAGGTATTGGAAATATCTTCTAAGAATTCTTCTAAGACCAGTGATCCTTTGAGGAAATCATATGTATCACCTGTCCTGCATCCTTCATTTGGCAGAAAAGGTATTACAGAATACTGATAAACGAAATCATTTTATTTATACTTCAGTTTTACTGCACGTATCTATAATATATAACTAAAACAGATTTGAAATCCCTATTAAAATAAGCAACAATGTACTTGTTAAATCACTGGCAGGCAAATTCTAAATATGTGAGAATAATTTCATTACATGAAGCAGTAAAATGTTTCACTACATTTGCAGGGTAAGATATGCTTCTTTTAAGAGTGCAGTGTTTTCCTCTGGTCTCACATCTCACTTCTAATTGAGGAATGTGCCAGGATCTTCTTCAACATGAACTATAAACGAAGGATTGCATGTTGTATGTGCATGACAACAATGTCAAATAAAACACTATCTAACTGTACAGTGGAGTGCTCTGAAGGTATGAAAGGAGTATGATGTATCTTGTTGTTACAGCTTTATCACTGCCCCGCTATCATGTTGGGGAAAGCAGCCCTTCTATTTAACTCAAAATTGTGGATGGCATCTAAATGGGAAACAAAAATTACTGCATCTCTCTGGTATGATGTCATGTCAGCTGAGGAGACCTACTAATGGGAAACCCACAGCGTGATGTGAGCAGCAGATGATTAAGAATGTGGACAGAAGGTTGTTGGTTCAAGCCCTAGATGGGATCCTACAGAAGGGACTCAACTAAACAAGGAGAAACTGTGAAATCTTCCCCCTGGTATAAGGATAGGAAGGAAACTGTGTTTTAACAGAAGAAACAAAAGTATCGTTAAACCAGGGAGACGCATCACTTTTAGAACAAAGCATTTGTAACAGGCATCAACAAGTCCAGGGTAGTAAAATACCCCAATAATATGAAGTACTCTTGTGTTGCTTGTGGTTCAACACAATTCAATCTTTTTTCAGGCTGACAAATCATATGGGAAGCCCCTGACTGTTCTCGTTACATACCTCTGGAATTCAAATACTTTGGAATAAAGGCATTTTAAAGTGGAGTGACTTACTGTACGCTACTTTAAATACAGTACAATTCTTCAGTTGGTTACAAGTCTGAGATCTGGCAACATTAGTAAAAAAAATAATAATAAATTTCACTTGGTTACAGGGTGCTGTTCCTGATAATAATGTTTTTTTTCCATTTCCAAAGGTGAATAACCTAAATAGTAACAATGGACTTTGTTGTTTAAATGTTCTGAGAGACCAAAATAATAATTCGCAGCAGGGTTGTCAGGAAACTGTGACATGGAAAACACCAGATTATATAATAGACAATAAAAATTGCAATCTGAACATATTTTCACATTGTCTTCACGGTGTTGAACAGTGCACCATTTTCATTGGTTGTCAAGCCCATGGTGGGATTGGCTATCCTGCATACGGTGGGTTGATATGTATATGTATGTGTAGCAAAGGATTGTGTAGTAAAGGATGTATATGTATGTGTAGCAAAAAAAAAGTTACATAGGGGACCCCCCCCCCTTACCCCCCTCACACCCTCCTGACTGGCAAAATTTACCAAGGGGGGCTAGATCAGCAAAATATTTTCTATGAAGAGCATTCGGGGCAGTCAGAGACCCCAATGTCCGGGGCAAAAATTTAATCCCAGGCCAGCCTTGAACTTATTTTTCATAATATTGCATATTGTGCTATTCTTACATGCGGTCAGATATTCAAAGCCTCAAACTGGTCTCCACAGAATACTTCTCCTTCTCAGATCCCTGTTGATGGATAAAGGCACTCAACAAGTGTCCCGCTGGAGCCTGTCCCAGGCAACACTGTGGCTCCAGGGTGGGGTCCACCTTGGACAGGATGTAAATTCCACACCTACTTAGAAATTCAAATAAAGTTTTTGATTTGCGCCCGTTTAATGCACATAATCTTGGCCAAAATAATTAAATTAATTGAAACATAAACACAATCTTGCATATGCCTGTTTTATTACCCTTTTAATGGCTAAATTTTTCAATATATTATATATGCATAACATTATATATTGTGTGATATATTATATACATCATTTTTAATTTTATATACATGTATATAATTTGAATTTTCTTCAGTTGCTAATTAACATAGCTTTAGCTGATAATGTTTAACCACAACTATATTTTGAAATCAGTAAAAACTTCTAAATATCTTTGTCCTGTTCTTTTTAGAGCAATTAATTAAGCAGTGACTCCTGGGGATAAGAAATATATGATTGTTGAATGGAATTCAGTCATGTCAAGAAATGCTTTCGTTTGAACTATGATTTAAATGGCATCTAATGGTGCCATAAAGTAACTGGATGAGACCGAAAGGAAGCGAACATGTGCTTTACACTCGCCAGACGCCCTGCCCTTTTTCTGTCAGACACCCCCACAAAGCAGAAATATTTATAGTTTTGTTCAATTCCAGACAAGATTAGGATTCTGGGTGTATGCAAGATTTTTAAGCTTTGCATAGATTGGTTAACACAAAAATCATCCTTTTAGCAGAGATGCTGTAGTTTTATAATATTAAATAGCGTTTATAGCGTTAAATCCTCTTAAAGGCGCAGAAACCGCTGTCACGTGGTGTTTCGCCGAGTCAGATAAATGAAGGCACGGCAAATTTAAGGCTTCACTACATGAGCATTTTAAGCCGACTCAGCTTGGTAACATACCAGTGATTTGCTCAAGGTCTGAATAAAAGGCAGACACCCGTGTTTTGTGGTACCCATCAACAGAAGAATAGAGGTCCTTAAGGGAAAGCAGCCGACAGTACTTCACCCCCCAGCCTAATCCATCCACGTTAGATGTCGGTATCATTTAATCTTTGTATTCGTATCAATCAAAAGCAGGATGAATGAACTTCTGAATTGTTTCTGCATGCATGTACATTTAAAAATAGCAAGGAGAGCATGACAGACAAGTAATTAGGGGAGATTTGGATTGCGGGGGCAGTTTAAAGTTCTTATGTAACATATTTCTGCAATAAAACACTCATCAGCCATAAAAATGCTAGTACACTTCGGCTTGCATGACTGGCTTAAAGAAAAACTATAGAAAAAATATAGAAAAACTATTAAACCATTCATTTGAATTATTTCAAATACACACACACACACACATATATATATATATATACACTTAATTAAAATCAATTTGGGCTAGAGTGGCAGCCTACGTCATTGCTGAATGACTATGACGCGTACCCATCATTTCAGGGAGAGGTATGTTTTTAAACTAAAATACCTTTACTAGTCCTGACCTAAATTTAAATGATTAAATTAAATTATTAAATTATATAAAATGTTTTAAACATGCCTAATCTGGCATGTTTTGTGTAGCTGTGATATCATCTACTTGATATATAGGATAGAAAAATAACGTCATACCTTATCTTCAGTATTATTTAATTTTTGTACAGCAAAATGTGCTAGGCTGAATGCCGGCTTAACAGCTAATGAAGCGCACTTCGGGACACGGACAGTCAGCAGCTTTGGGGAGCTCTAGTTGTGTGACTATAGCATTCGAATGTTGTTCATGGACACGGTCAATTGTAGCGCAATTCAGGTCCGTCTGTTGCGCTCGTTCACCGGCACCTGCGCATGAACCTAACAACAGGATTGCAAAGCCCGGTAAACAAAGGTGAACAAAGTCAACGACGCTATTTGTATTTATCCGATTATTAAACCCATAATCCACTCGTTCAGAAAATGCTTGTTTTGAAAAGTTAAAGGCTTTAATATGGGCGTAAGGGTACTTCGATTAAACCCACAGTACCGGTCGTTTCAAGTGGTGATAAAAGATTAGTATTATGAAATGAATATAGATATGGTATGAGTATAAGTGACAATTCTGGATATTATTGGGTTGCAACTGAACATGTAAGTAGCACTTTCTGGGAAATCCTGATACAAAGCTCTCTCTCTCTATATATATATAGAGAGAGAATAGATATGAGATGAAGGGGAATAGATATGAGATGAAACCATCTGATATTTGTAAACACCACATCTTAAATGCTATAATTCTTGAAATATTGAAGATATGACACGTATTTCACACTAGTATGTTTTATGATTAGTAAGCGTAATTTTACTTATTATGGCACTTTTTTCATTGTCACAACATTACATTTTACATATTGCCACAAAGCATCACAGTTTTATAAACTACAATATACACAGAAACAAAAATAATTTCTAGGAAAGGCAAAGTATTATTTTCTTGATTAATTAATTATAGAGAACAGATTCTGGAAACATATTCTTTGTTTCAATAATATTTATAAACATATTTATGTAAAGTATCTAACATCTAAAGTATCTGACGTTCTGTGATGACGCTCTGTGATACATTTTGCAGTGGCCACAATACCTGATGTTTTTTCCCCCTTTTCTCCATTCTTATTCACTCTTTCTGTCTTGTTGGATTAGGTTTTCAGAATGTATGTTTTTCAGTAAGATTACAGACCTCTCACCCCAATCTTGTCAACAGTCGAGTTGACATCGGTTTGCTGGTGACACTCATCTGCTAACAAGAACTGGCTGAGAGGCTACTATTATCACACAATAAAATCTACGGCATCCTCTTTCACAAGCCTAGATGCCTCATTTAGTATTCCAGTCCAGATCCTACATGAAATCTTCTGACTAGAATACCAAACTTCTGTCTTCCTGAGGTAATCCTTTCTTTTTTGTAATCGTCTTTTGTATGTGGTGATCTCAGCTTTCAGCGTGACTAGGGGCTATCCCTTTACAGCACTGAATAATATTCTACAGAGCCGATGGGTCCAGTTATTCTCCACTATGGCTATTTTTTGTCCATGAAACCTTCAGGTGTTTCGACTTTACTATCAACTACAGTTTTCTTTAATACATAGCGTCAGGCTTCAGATATTATATTATTCAGATATAAAAGTGTATTCCATGAGGTCCCCCTAAAAAGCAGCGCTGCATGGAGTATGTCACCAGTTAAAGAAATGCGAGGACACTCCTTTCAATAGACGGTTTTGTACAATGGTTATGTCTTTCAGCAGTGTCTGGTTATTGATAAAAATTAAAAGAAAGACCAGCGGCCTGGTGCCGGCCTCCATGCCCCAGGGTGCCACCGGCCCATCTCCATGAAAAAGAAAGATAATGTGTCAGCATGTCACGATAAAGTCATAATTGTCAGGAGAGTTGCATCATCGCATTACCATGCATGGTTGTGGGAAACATCCCATCGCTGTTCATTCTTGCCACATGAAAGTGCTGATGGTATCTCCCTGGTTGTTATTTTAAACATAACATTTAAGGAAATTAGTGCTAATTAAAGGAAAAAACAAGGTAAACACAGAGAGTCACCGAGAGAAATATAACAATTGGCCCTTAAGCTTGAATCTCCTGTGAATCTCGGTTTCATCCTTGGCAAGACTGATAAACTATATATACACTGGTTTTTATTACTAGAATGTTCATGGTAAATGATAAGATGTGCATGTCGAATTTTTATTAATTCCAATGTAATACGCCAAAAACATTCACTACACTATTTACCCATCGGTACAGGAGTTGAAAGTGAAATTTTCCCTCTGTATTCTCTCTGTTAATATACGTACTGTGCACTTAATTATTCTGTGTTCCATGTTTCTGCACCATGAGAAATGAGTGCAGTAAATCACTCACAGATAAGAACATTATTGTATTTTTCACTCGCTAAATATTAATAGAAACTATTTAGACAGCGCTTGACTCCTCTTTAAAAATGAAGCCTTATTCGCGAAATTACGGAGATTCCACATTTTAAAACAGCTGCATATCATAAAACTAAATGCAGAAACTAATAACACCAAGGGTCATTCCCAGTGTTTGTGAGGAGGTGCTGTTTAGCGTACCAGTCAGTTGAACAAAAGGGGAGAACACTAACATGCCCGTTCCGGGGTCTATCGTGAGTGTTTTCTATTTTATTTCAATGCTTTGAATTAACTACGGCCCACAAACCACCGCGCACATTTTCCCTCTCTCTGCGTCTCAGTCCCCAGCAGTCCAGGTAAATCTCATTTCTACTCCAGTTTAATGTAGGGTAGCTATTGCATTTCACAGTGGCCTTTGGTTTGGCGCCTAAATTACTTGTATTATCAGCTGAAAGGTGGCAGGCACGCAAACAGAACGCGGCACCCTGAGGTTAATAATAATCATTGTTTTTCCAGCCACTCTTTAATCCGCTTGCCGCCTAAAAATTGACTCGCCTATTTTTAATGGAAATATTTATCGGCTTTCATTGAAACAACGATTTTGTGTTAAAAGTGCAATAAATAAAGTATATATTCACCCATCTTGAGACAAAAAAGGTAGCCACGCATCTCATTTGTTGGAAAGACACTTGAAACAAATTTGTATAAAAAAAAAAAACCCTGTTTGCAAATGTCTGCTCTGCAATGTTATATGAGGTGTGTACCTTACTGCTGTCTGTCTGTGCAATTGAAGCCCTTCTATTGCATTGAGTTTAGATAATTTAGCTTTAACAGAATAAAGGTTAACTCCAAATGCATGGAATATCGTGGTACGTTTTTCTCATTTAAAGTAATGCTCAAAACAGTTTAGAAGCAGAAGCGAAATATAATGCTAATTTCAGGTTTTGGCAATAAGGTGGGGGGGGCAACATTGTAGTGCACATTAGCAGTGCACAACTGTGCCCTGCAAAGCACCATTAATAATTGCCACAAGGTATCGTGTTGGATCCATTTCCCATAATGCATCGGTTACAGGCATTAAAGATTTTCTGACAGGCTTAAGTGGAGGCACACAACATAAATTGCTATCGCATGTCCTGTCTGAAAAGAGATAAAAGACAATTACACTTGGCATAACAAAGTAATTTCAACAATGAAGGGAACATAGTTTATACTGTAGTTTGCCAGAATCTAATTGTTGCTACTGTGATAGTTGCTGCATTCATGAATTGGTGTTAAATTCTCAAAAGGCTTCCAACGACGACACTGACGATATCAAGTAACACTTAACACAAGCACTGGCAGGATGTCCTCCATATTAAACATTGACAATAAAGCCTGCCACAATTAAGATGTAAGACCGGCTTTAGATATTTTCCCTTATCGATCGGAAATTAATGAATAAGTTCAAATTCAACAGTAGGATAGGTAACCTTTGTTTTGCTTTGATAAATGCATCTGGCACAGGATAAATGCGTGGTAAGCTTTGCAGATAATAAATGAAGCAGCGATGTCAGTCTTTGCAGTGACCCTAAGCTCTGCATGCGCACGTTACGCTGCGACACTAACAAGATGCGGCTATATCTTTGGCCGGCGCTATCCCGGGCTCCCCTTTGCACTTTGGGTTCTTCATTGCGCTTTAGGAGAGCTTCCTGTTATGGAACGCCACTCTCCACCAGCAGACTTCCTGAAAACCCTGCTTCCCCCCATCCTTTCTTTCTGCCTGCTCCTTTTCTTTCTTCCAGGACTGCTGAGGACGACGGCAGAGTCGAGAACCTAAACCAAGCTGCCTGGTCTCATGACAACTGGGGGGATTCGGCTTCTCTTTCCACTAATCCCTTTGTCACACCCGACACGCTCGTATTTATGTATATAGACAAGCTCATATTTGTGTGACTCATATATCTCAATGCTTGCTAAGTAGGGGTCAAGAGTTCATTTTACTGTGCTCCAGATCAGCTAATTACAGTCCTTCCTTTGACAGTAACCTGTTCCATGCTTTGTAGCAATCTTGGCACATTATTATTACTATTGACTATATTTCATTGGACAATCGACTACACACATTATTGGGGCTGCAATGCAAGTTGCTGTAAAAATCAAAAGTTGAGAAATTTTACGTGTGACATAGAACTAAAAAATGGGGTGGCTGGGACACTGTAAGCCAGTCGCCCCTCTACATTCTACGCACCTATGAATGTTCCTTTCAACGAGTCACTTCCTTCCGCAAGGCAGCCCCACTGTCTGTCTACTTGTATCTATTATGAAGACGAGCTTGCAGCAGTGCCTGTACACACTATATCACAAACAAAACACGTTGCATACATATAGAGATGAAGAGGTGAGTAGCATCTAACACTACCAGGGATTACAGACCTGCTACATGCCCCATGTCCAGGGGGTAGGAAAGCATGTATACCCTTCAAATGGGGAAGAGAATACACTCCCGATTTAATTTGGGCTTGAGAGTTCACCATCTCCGATGTCTGCTTGCTCCTTATTCGCCTTTTTTAGTCTATTGACTTAGAAAATCACAATGCGCTTTCACTTCCCGCCGAGCATGTTCATTTTCACATAACGCCTTTCCTAATGCATTGGATGGCCCAGAGTTCATGGCTTCACAACATCAACACGACGGAAGCCAGCGTAAATTTCAGGGTGGAAGAAGCCCATGAGTCTGAAACCAGAACATCAAAGACCTCTGATACAGACTGAGGACAGAGAATTATTTTGGCCTCCCCCACCCCACAGAAAAGCATCATATAATACATATAAATTACAAATAAAAATAATGTCCAATATTAGTAAATAAACCCTGTAACTGCCCTAAAGGCTTAAGAAAATAATAATTGAAATATAAAACTGATCCGCAATACTTAGTCTCCTTTTCGCATAGGTAATGTACTCCCTTGTCTGGGCCAATAAATGCCTTTCGCAGGTGTAATCTTCAACTGATCACCTAACTTAGGTCACATTTAACAAAAGCATTAGCTGAACTCATCAATCACACAATCAACCCATATTAATACATCCTCACTGCTATTTAAACAGAAATGTTATCACTATTACAGAAATGTGCCACCGACTGACTCTCCTACGTACTTATTAAACATGGATTTGTGAAAATTCACGCTGTAGTTGAGAACAAACAGTTTGTGTCGGGTAACAAATAATGTTACTGATTTTAACACTGGACAAGGCTGAGTGCCAAGGTATAACAGCATGACCCAAAATTTTGATTTATTTATTGACACACAGGAGAAAATCGAGATGGAAAAAAAAGCTTTTAATGGCCATTGGCGGGAAACTCACTTCAGAGGACAAATGTTGCTCTTGAAAGCTAAAGGTTGTTAGTTCTGAGCCAGCTTTGCTGCAAATGTCTTTACAATATTTTAGGGCCACTCAGTTTCATTTTTTCAGTTATTAGGTTTAACGTGGGTGACTTTTTGCCCACGGAGTTTTACCGCTCGGAGACCGTAGCGCTGCTAAGAGATGTTAGCCGCACAGCTTGTGCTTGTGGCGCGCCTAAAGAGCCCTTCCTGCTGCTAACACCTGCGTCCGTTTTACCCCCTTCGAGCCGCTCAGTTGGTATGGCCCACGAGGCTGTCCGAAAGAGGGCAGAACAGGGCCATGTGCACTGCAGCTTAGCCTAGCGGCAACTGCAGCATTAGCGATGCACCACAACAGCTAAAGAAGCAGCGCATGAATTAGCACTCTTTCTAAATGCTGTGCATGTTTCTGATTCATTTCTGCATGCATAAATATGTGACCAGTCACCCTGAAACCTCCTCTGAAAAGTGACTTCTTCCTTCTCTGAGGGAAAGTGATCCACTTTATTAATGAAGCGAATGATTTAGCATAAGCCAGTACAGGCTGAGGTTTTAGTGGCAGTGAAAGGTACAAGGTACAGGAAACTGCTGTTTTATACCATAACCAAGCCCTTAGCATCGACTGCTGTAACAAATAAGCTCCTTAATACACAGCAATGAGCAAAAGTGGCCCACGATAATTGCACAATTAAAAGACCAGCTCAAAACATAAACAGTTAATTAGCATGGCATCATGTAGGCTTCTCTGAAAAATAATAATGGCTTTTGGTTCCATCTAATTAAATATAAACAATAAAACTGCCCTTTTTTAAAGGGGATTGTTAGTTTAACCTTTAGCACATTTATGGCTTCAATGGGTATGGTTTGTTAAAACGTTTTATTTTTTTTTATTTTTTTTTTTTACATTTTTGTGCCATTAATCATTAATCCAGACTATTTTTCATAAAAAATATATTAAACCTCTTTCCATGGAGCTAAACTGTCCACCCATCCATCTTCTAATTCCTCTCCTGATTAGGGTCATCAGATCGAGTCTAATAAATATTGTCTTAATTACTGGGGAACATAAACCTAACCAATCAAGCATGACATTCAGTAATTAAGCAATCAACAGGGCATTTAAATAACATTGAACAAGTTAATAAAGTGCCGAATATTTTTACTGATTCTTGCAAACCTGTGATCTTGTCTTGAGCTAGACTGATATTCAAACAACAAAAAAAAAAAAATGTGAAAAGAAAAATCATTTGGTAACACTTTACTTTAAGGGGAAGAAACAACGTGGTGGTTCACTCTTATTTACCGTATTAATTAACCCGAAACAAAGTGTTAGTTACGTGCTGATCCCATGTTAGTTCTTCATTAATAAATCATAACGATTCATGTATTTCATACAGTTACTATATTTGCTCATGATTTGCACTTGAGTACCACCTGAGTACCTATGTTACTTGTGCCCCCTCAGATAAGGTGTTACCAATCATTTTGATGTAGGTAACGAGTGACACTTTATGAATTCATCATGCACAACATAAATTTTCTCCGGATAGGCTTATCAGCCTTGACCCTCACTTAAGTACACACTCCAGGACGTTTTCGACGTTCCCACATCTGGCTGAGTGGACACCCTTCTCATCTCACCCTCTACTAGACTTTCTCTTCCATCTTTCATGGAAAGAAACCCACTTCTTGAGCTGACATGCATCCCTCATGCTGAAGTTTTCAAAAGATTGACCTAACACGCTTCTATCCTATCTAAGCTGCTGCCTGTGACTCGATACGGACTAAGCGCCTATGTCAGATGAATAGATAATAACATTATATCTTAGCTACCATCTAACTGTATCTGTTACTGTACATTATCGCACCTGCTTCTGTGTCAGGATACTGCTATGTTAGCCGGGCACCATGTGGTTAAATGTTAAAATAATAAGTACGGCTCCCAAAACATTTCCCTTTCTTTTGTGCATTTAACCTGACTCTTTGAATTCTTCTATGGTAGCGCTTGCCATTGCCTTGTCCTTCTTTTGCAATGTAAATTTAGCTAAAGATAAATGATTCTATACGGACAAATGCCGTTAGAAGTCAATGATTTACAGTGTCGCCTTGTAACATTAAGCATCCTGTGCTGTCACATCATTTCCCTAAAAAAAGGCTCACGGTTAGACTCTTGTGAACGTGACACTCCAGTCTGGCACCCAAGTGTAAGGCTATTGTTTAAGGCTGCTTTCAGGAACCAAGCTTCTGATGGCTTTTTCCTTTCAGAGGTGAATTTCTACCATTTGTTTTGCCCATATCAAGTTTAAAGTAGCATTCAGTGCACGCAGGGTGGGGCACGACTGCAGTTTGGATTTCCCAGCTGGGCCTGTGTTTCACACCTCAGCAGCAAAGTGAGATTGTAATAAAATATGTTTAAAGGTTGTAATACACATGGAATTGCCAAATAGTAGCTCAGTGAGCCTTCATTGACTTGAACTCCACCTGCCTCACTGCTACTTTGCTTTTGTAGTTCTCAGTTAAAACAGCTAATTTTATACTCTGCATAAGTACTTACACAAGTCTGATTTAAAACAAACAAAAAAGGGCTTTTCCCATATAAGGAATAGAAAGTAACTACACAGATTCCCAGCATAAACACAAAATACTACAGTTGCTTGCACACATTTTCCCCATGAAGGATGTGTTCATATTTGTTTATTGATCTATAATTATTTGCCTGGCACAGTAGCTAGCTGATTATGACATGTTTGGAGGCGTGATGTAATTTGGAGATTTCTAACTCCTGTCCAAAAACAAATGAAACAAGAAATTATTTCTATGCCATACTGTAGCTGTTTCACTTTCCCAATTCAGGGTCGACGTTAATAAAATCCAAGCATTTGCCAAATCATTGAGGATCTCCTGCTGAAAACTACTTTTCTTCTTTTTTCTTCTTTTTATCATTTTTGCTCACCAACCTCTGTTGTAACTTATAGTATCCCATGATCACTTAGTAGACCAAAAACGTAAAGCACAATCTCAATATTAGCAAAATGTATCCTGGGAATTTCTTTGTCCCATCCTGAAAACACCCCCCCCCCCACACATACGCATTGCCGGGATGACATTCTCATTTTCTGAATGGATTTTACATTTTGCGGATTATTAATTGGGTTTCCGATCTGTTCAGGGACAAATAAACCGGGCCTTTTAGCATCCAAACACTGGAAATGCCCAACACCACAGATCTTCCCCATTTTATTACCCACCCCCACCAGGTGTTTTTCAGGCACTCGCACTACAAGAGGCTCCGAGCTGGTTTGTCACGGTCAGGCAGCTCCTTGGAAGCTGAGTATCGGTGACACAAACCGCGGGAGGCTTGAACTAAGGTAGGGTGTTCCAGGGGAACGGGACCAAGACACGGCGCATCCTGTATTCCGATACCCCGCACGAAGAATATGCTCCCCACGCCGGCGAATAGAAAAGGGACCTGCCTCTTTCTCTGTCGGGGACCCGCTCTCTTTGTGTGGGCCGTATCGATGTCGGCGTTTTCCCACCGTGCCGAATTGACCCAGGATCCTGGTACCGGTGACTGTGTATCAGACAGCTTCTGTCTGCAGAACTTAAGCGGCGCAGCTGCCCCCATCCCTGCCTTTTCTGACTTAGGGATGACGGCGAACGTCTGGGCTTGAAGCTGATTTCAGAGGATGTGTTTGTTAGCATCCTATGGATGTATTTGTACATAAATGGAAATACATAAAACCTGAAGCCCAGTTCAACAGTCTGGAGCTCATTCAATTGAAATATTGAATAGCAACGGTTCTTACTGGTAATTGGCCAAAATATATTACATAATTATTCTCAATAACTATCAGATACACGAGTGCTGCATTTACATCTATCTAATTATGAGGATAGTACAGTGACTCAAAAAACATAGAAGTCATGGATGTTGTATTTAATTCATTTAAAATATTACCTCAATTTTCACTAAGCATTCAAAGTTATATCAAGAAAATACCTTGACAGTAAAATATTACCCTATTCAGTAACGTAGCACATAATAATTATAATCATAATACATAATTAATAAATAATGACAGCTATAATTTAATTTAACAACTAGTTTGCAGACATTTGCTACCCATTTACAGAAGTGTCAGACATGGTCTAAATTGTTGTCCTGCCTTTTAGCGACTCTCTCGGAATGACTTAACTGATTTATAGATGTGCATTTATTTTTCCATATAAAAGCCATCAAGAGGCTGCGTGTCAGAGCCTCACAATGAATCATACTATCGCAATGCTATTTTAGTAAATACATTCCATTCATAAAATCACCCATAAAATAAACAACAGGTGCCCATTCAGTCACTTGCTGATGGCTTATCCTGGACACTGCCGTGGATAAGTTACAGCACAGCTCTTAATAATGCATTTTTAGTATCTTTAAAAATCTTTTATACGGAACACTTTAATGTGCACACAGTCATATCTGAGTTGTAATTTTCAGGTCTGGTATCAGTATCCATATCAAAAAATATGTAAGATTTACATTGCAGTAAGGGATATGCTTTTGAATTTTTTACTGCTATTTACTGACAATAATAACCATGTGTTACTTAATCTAAATACTAAATTAAGATCTTGGTTATAAAAAAGGTACATTTTCCAAGATAGTGGCACTCAACACAATAACTAGCGATTATTTTCTCTGGTCATTTTTTCATCACTGATTAAATAACCTATAACAAATCCTGTCTAAATTGTAAAAAATGTGGTAATAATTATTCGTAAGTATCTGTAATCTATTGGATGGAAATTCTTCCACAAAATAGAAACAATAATACAATAGTAAGGATTGTCAGTTGTGTCCTCCCCTAAATGTGGGTCTTTTCACCACACATTGGCAGCTCTTTTCAATTCGGGACAAAATGAAAACATTAAGAGAACAAACAGAGCTGACCCACAATCGCGGCGTGCAGAGAGGGCCATAATTAACGTGCTACAAAACTGGATGCGCTTTTAATAGACCAGATGCATCATTAATTGCTGTTGGGTGTGCTGTATTCGGGAATTAACTGCTTTTCGAGAGCTTGGTACAGCACTCTTACAGGTTAAAAAACAATATAATTCATTACTGAGTGACCATGCTCACGGCACATAAAGTTAAATAAATTCGCATTGTAAGCTCACCAACGTCCTTCAGGAAGCACGTGTGTCCTTGACCCTTTGTATTGCCGTGAGACCCTCTTCTGTGACTCTCTCAAACTTTCTGGCCCTTCTGGTGTGGCAAACACTAAGGATGTTGGACACTGTTTCGAAAACTGGCCCGTATATGAGTTAGGAAGGGAAAAAAAACGTATTTTTGATCCAGACGCTTTGGATGGTATCTGAAGGTGATGAGGTGAAAGGTCAGCCCTCCTAAGTTGTCCTCATGATGGCAGCACTATAACCTAACGAAAGTATGGTGAACCAAGAGATTTGCAAGTTCTGCAAGTTTTCAAATTTAACTAGCTATTCATTTGACTGTCTCTACAATGAGTGCCACATACATTCATTTTAGATGTCATTTTTCAAAAAGAACAATACAGTATCTCAATTCAGCACATTATAGAAGTAATTATCACATTTCTGCCAAGATTCACACAGATCTCCATACATTGTAATTATATTGTACGTAAATTGTGTAAACTGTGAATAGAGGAATCACATCTGACTCTTTAAGTACAGATCTGAATCCAGTTATTGTAAGACCATCTACAGAAAACGTGACTAACAGCAGTTTCATGTTTTTCATGATGCCCGTTGCATAAACCATGCTCAAAAAAATCATAAACTAAAACTAATAATTTTATAGCTTCAAAGGATATAGAAGAGACATTTTTTAAATACTGAATATTTGAGAAATTTCTGACATTGCCACATTGGTAAATCTTTATAGAGCAAACCCTTCAGTTACAGTACTTATATTTAATGTGCTGGACTGGTGCACTTTTCATCGCACGGTAATTGCACTTAAAATGTTCTTGAGCTTCGGGGATCTACAGGTTGTCTCCTAAGTGGTTCTTTTCTTAGAGAATTACACAGCTGTAAGGCTGAGGGACCTCCACAGTACAGTTCTTCTCCATTCAGTGGTGTGCATGCGGTCCAGGGCATGAGCAGATGCATATAAAATAGATGCAATAAATCTAAAACGCGGTTTGACAGCCTCCGGAGGACCAGTCACCCGAAACTGCAGTCCAGCTTCAGCCCCACACAAACAAAGAGCGTCGGCCATGCGGGAGCATGTAGATGTCGGTGGGCCGCGTAAAAACAGGGATGAGATCCATCCAGGGCAGCATCAAAGCGTAACAACCAATGAGGCTCGTTTTGCAAGGTATGCCGAGTCACAAAATGGTAAAAAACAAAAAAGTAATGGTAAAAATAAAGCCAGGCGACCGTTCTCCACACTCTTGCAATGCATCTCCGTTCCGGAAGCCCCACCACGCACGCTGACTCTCACACGCCCACACACACACACACAGACACACACACACGGCCTGCAACATCCGAGCCAGTAACTTTAAGGAGCTTGGCTTACCTTCAATAGCAAACACATGTACGTCCTGTAAATGGAGGGCCATACAAGACTTTGCCCACGAGGTGCTGAATCTGAAAGGTGCGAGTAACAAAAACCTCATTTGAAATCACTTTGCCCCAGCAGCGCCTTTTATCCCCATCAAAGAATCTTTCATAAACACAACAATGCCGTTGCCCACCTGTTTAATGTTTCTCCACCTCTCCTCCATTTTTCCACCCAACTTCCACAGACAATACGAAAAATGCGACTCTAACGGGTCCTTGAGGCCCACGGCCCCAGAAAAGGCCGCCCATTCATTCCCGCACACCGAATACTCGACTTTGTGTGGAATCAGTTTCCGTCCACCAATGAAACTGAGCTGGGGCCCCGCAGAAAGCAGCTTTAGAATACACGTTTGAAAGAAGACAGCTTTACTATGAATGAAGTCTATGTTCTTTGTTGTTTAAATGAAAACTGTCTGTTGCCATTGCCAGTCCATTCTGCTGCAAGGGGACTGAATTAAGTAGGTGTCCATTTTAACCTCCATGGACATCACCTAGCGGGAAAAAAAACATAAAAATGGCTTAAAGAATAATCTTATCGCACAACGACAACTCCTGTTGCGCCTCCTACTATGTTTAAAAAAGTCCTGCAATTGCATACCTTGTGGCATTCTTTAAACATCCTCTGTAAAAAATTATTACAAAAAACAATTACAAAGAGCAGTACATTATTATTATATAGTTCTTAAAATTTTGAAGCGTCTCACAGAGGAAATGATATATGAATAATTAATATTGTAACAGAAACACGTATTCTACAAAATGAAATGTAACTAAAACAATGTTGCTTTAATATAACATAAAATTTAGAGTTAAATAGATAAAGGAAGACAAGTTTCGAATGGCTACTTTAGATTAAAACTAATTTAAAAGCCCAGTCAAATATATCAGACGATCTACATCAGTCAAAGAAACTAGGACAGCGAGATCCGTGTTAAAGGGAAAATCATAAAATGTTTGACATCGAGCACTACAGAAGAAATCGAGGATGCTGATGCTGATCTCAAACACACTCTAATCCACACTGAATGCTCAGGTGATACGGCGTCTGCATTATGTGGGAGACAAATACACAAAATGGCAACCAGACGCCCACAGAGGCTCTGTTAAAAAGCAGGTTGCAAACATTACGGCTTAATAGGCCTTTGTGGCTATTCTGGGCCGCGTTCGAAGGGGGCTCTTGGAGAAGGCGGCAACGTTCTGTCAAGGACCTGCTCTTTGTGTATGTGTTGATTGGGGCTCTTCGCCCATGGAGTCCCAGGTGAAATTAGGTCAGGAATGGCACTGTAATACAGGTCAGGGCTTTTTACATCAGCACAAAATGGTCCCATCTGCCATATTAGCTTGGCGCTGCATCCTCTTAGAAGTACCAAACCTTTTAAGTGTGCTAACACCTGGTTATCAGCTTTTCTTTTTATTGTTTTGTTTTGTCCTCCCCCCCCCCTCACTGTGCCAGCTTTTGGCAGCAAGGTTGTCGGATCTCCCCTGAAGTGCAAGTCGCTCCCTTTGTACACTTGAACAATTTACTTTTTCCCCCCCCTCCCTCGGTGTTATTGTGCTATTTTAGCCACCTGGAAGCGCCCCTGAAAAGGAGGTGAATTTATGCTTTCGCCAGGTCCTTTGTTTGTTTGCGTGTTTCCCTGAAAGCGCCTGAACCCCGGCCACTGACTTCGCTGCACCTTTTGTGTGTCTGGCTGCAGGCGCAGCATCGCCAAGTGAAAACACAGTGACAGCGAAGCGGCGCTTCTTCGCCAAGGAACCGGCTGCGTAGATCGTCATCCTCGATTAAGGAGGCACCCTTTGCTGTCGCCCTACATGCACCTGTTTTGCTGTGAAGGTCCTGGTAATATTCTGCTGAGTCTGGCACCCCCTGCTTTCCTTGAAGAAGTGAAGAACTCATGGGTGATGGGTGGCTGATCATCTCTGGCGATGCGTGTCGCCTTTTTTCGGCTGTCAATACCAAGACACACGATACCGGGGGCGGTTCAGGAGACACAGCCGGACCACAGGCTGGGCTCTGTGGGCTCACAAAAGTCATAGCTTTTCCCCCAAATAAAAATAGTCCGAGAAGACCCCGTGGTCAAGTCTATAGAGCCACGGGCGGACTCAGAAATCAATCCACACTGTTCTCCATGTCACCTCCTCCGCGAAACCCCACAGTACGGAACCCAGCACCCTCACCATTGTCACCGCAGGCTTATTGAATTTCTGAAACAGTCTAGTTAATTGTGTAAGCTTTGTCCAGTTTGTTAAAGGATATAGACACGCGGCTATGGGAAAGTGAAATTTATTGGACATCCAGTGTCCCCGCAAACAATGAAATCGATAACTGTCATCTCACATCTGACAGACTTCCGTGGCCTTCTGAGCTACTGAGGCGCACTAATAAGACAGCGCATTACTCAAAGAGCCATATTAGAGTCGACATACCCACTGTCACAGATTCATTAAAATTATTGACGTCTTTCAAAATAAACCAGTTTGTTCATGCGTCAGTGTACTTTTGACCACATTCCATCCTATGGGACTGACACTTAAATACTTCATTAGTTTCATTAGGGACATTTAAATACCCCTTTAAGAATTAGCAAAACAATTCTTATAAAATGGTTAAAGACTGACAGAGTGCATCAATGACTGTTGTGCAGTAGACAAGAGGTGTTTGGACATATATTATGGAGCAAATCCCTCAGAGTCATTACATGGACAGTAACACAACCTAATGACAACCTGTACCTAATGACAGGTGAGGCTGTTCGAAATTAACTTCAAGTCTACACCATTTTTTAGACGCACTTCATCCTCTTTCTGAGCCAGATTTTTTTTTTTCAGGTCAAAGAATAAGCAAAAAGCTCTTAGGAGAAAAAGACCTGTTTTCTCACTGTGCTGCTCAATCCCAGTGATGACCCTGCAAGCCCCCAAACAGTTCAGTGAGAATGCAAATATCGTCAAGATAAGGAAGTGGACCAGGCAGCCACAGGTGACAGAACAGAGAAAGTCTCATTAAGTATTAATAAGATCCATCTCCCTGGCACAAGGCAAAGTCCTCTGCAGATCTCCCTACTCTTATTCTGCGACAGACAGTCTAACAGCTGTGTCCAGACAGCTCGGGCGGCTGGATTTAAAGCCCTCACACAGCGCACAACTCCACTCCTGCTTTCAACTTCACACTGACTTTCTTGTACTGCCATTAATCATGAGAAATCTGTACCCAGCCTGGTGTGTTTCATTATTATGACATATTACTTAGGGCCCATCAATTTATTGCATACCCGAGTACCAGTTAAAGCTTTGAACATCCTATTGTGTTTGTAAAAACTTGCATTGCTGATGTGGTTTTGGCAGCATAGGAGTCATGCCAATTCAAACACACATCTGCTAATATGAATTTTCCAACCATTGTAATATACAAATATTTCAGAATTCTGATACTAAGCAATAAAAAAATTACTCAATAAATGTAACACGCTTTACATACATAAAAAAAACGGATACAGGAAAAAACGGAAATATGTAGATAAAAGTTTTAAAAAGGCATTAAAAGTAAAAGAAATAAAAAAAGCTCAAACATAGAAAGCGTTCAGGTTAATTACAACTGTTATAACTCATCATATTACTGGCACTGTGCTGTAATCCTCCCTGGATTCTGATTTGTGTGTCGTCTAACACTGTGGTATTGAGAATACAATTAGAAGAGACACCTACTGGTGAACAAGCAGCTTTCTTACCATCGTCCGTGTTACCTGTCAGCTTCTGGACTTTTTCTCTCTCTCCCCCCATGGTCCGTATCCAGCTGCCGGTCAGTTTTTCAATCTTCCACCGAGAAATAAAAGAAGCTCTTGTTTTGCGTGATCCCTGAAATAAAGATGTTTGCTCATGGACTTGTTTTGATGTCCCTGTGGCCCTTCATTCTAATCAGGCTAATAGAGTTAGCAGGTATCCTATTGATTTTTTGCTGTCGATAGATTCCTGAAAGACTAAGAGAATTCCACATGGGTCAGTCCACCCAGGACCTCTAACACA
Source organism: Mormyrus proboscirostris (assembly GCA_026779585.1). Classification (NCBI taxonomy): domain Eukaryota; kingdom Metazoa; phylum Chordata; class Actinopteri; order Osteoglossiformes; family Mormyridae; genus Mormyrus; species Mormyrus proboscirostris. Next base: position 4,671,199 of record JAODKF010000046.1, on the reverse strand, counting down.
CACACACACACACACCTATTGCCTGTTTCCCTTTTACTCCTTCGAGAAACAGTATCAAAATTAATTTAATGTCACTTTCCACTCTTTGTGTCTCCCTGTCTGATGACACATGGTGTGACCACAGCTCCTGGCAGATGAGGTCTTGCAGCTGCCCTCCAGGAAACTATTCACAGTCTTGTGTTAAAATGGGTACGGTTGGCTGATTTAACTCTTCTCCTAGGGATCAGATGACATCCAACTAGATGTCATAAGAAACACACTGTGACAACTCACTTATTGCAGATTCTGTCCGCGCACAATGCATTTGTCACACAGCTTGTGACGGAAACCATTTCTCCGAGTGCCTGACACCGTAATTGTGCTTAAAATCTCCTCCACACGTTTTACAGGCATTCCGCATCAGGATGGAAAAACCCATATTGCTCTGTAAAATAAGACTCTGACAAGATGGAAAGAGGCATTAAATTTATTTATTTTTTTTAAATCTTTTCCTTGCAGAAGATGATGTTCCCACATGCGACTGTGCTGATATTCACTTATTTCTGCTCCATATAAATCAGTGCAGTTCTCCTTTAATGATTAAAAATGCTCCTGTTAACTACACCAAATTGCAGCAGTAGAAGAAGGTGTAAATAAATCACTCATAAAATTGTCGTTTAGGTGATTCATAGATTCAAGGGATTGTTCAGGATAGTGTGAAAGCTGATCTTTAATGAATCACAGTATGCCATTACAGAAGTTGTACAAGGTCACCATTATAGATTATCAGATACTGGCAAGCTAATGAATTTTTTTCCGGAAGATGGGTACTTAATTTCTGTTAACTATTCAGTAATGAAGACCCAGGTTATCCTTTTATTTTCAGACCTTTCCAGTACACACATTATTTTCCGAGAGTTTAACTTTTTTTTTCAGAAAAAGACATGGGTGTAGATCTTGTTAACTGGAGGTGCTTAGAGACTGGTTGCAGGGTAGCGGCCAAACCAGTTTATTGGAGAGGCACTAGATCACCAACCAAAAAAGCCATTCCTGCAGACAGAACAGAAATTCTTGAGGACAGGACATGTTAATAAAAACAGCTATAAGGGACCAGCACTCAGCGTTCTATCATCATCACCATCATCAACACGCACCATGACCATCATCATCACCATCATCAACACGCACCATGACCATCATCGTC
>JAODKF010000046.1:4651919-4669916 GCA_026779585.1 Mormyrus proboscirostris | reverse complement strand
TCATCATCACCATCATCAACACGCACCATGACCATCATCATCACCATCATCAACACGCACCATGACCATCATCGTCAGCATCATACTCATCACCATGATGATCCTTCTTCTCTTGCATGTTCATATTTGCAATAGAAGGCATTCATAAGGCTGCTGCATGCAGCCCACTTCCAAAAGTAGGAGCCTAGTGGATATACATCTTATTTATTTAAATTTAAAAACCTAACCTGACATTGGCTGTCCCTGAAAAAGGCAAACAGGGCAAGGGAAGACCACAGAATGCACTCCACTGCAGTTACAAGGAATTACTGGGGACATTAAAATATTATTTTTCAGGTCTTAAAAACTGCACACGGATTACAGCATTTATCTATACTTAAAGTAGATCAAGATCCAAAAATACCATATACTTTTTCTATAATTGACATTAGTATTGACCTTAAGAGATCGGCCCCAAGAGCCCCTTAAAGTATCACTAAAGTAATGTTCAATTATGAACACCATTTATTATCCTCCAAGAGGCAAAATTACAGGATGATGTTAAAGTAGCACAGGGGTATCTCTATCACTTTAATATTAATGTCCTAAAAGGCTTTGGCCACTTGGAAGAGGTGACCCCGTTTGGAAACGAGGGCCAGGAACTCCTGTCAAGCCACATAAATTACCCCCACGACAAAATATTTCACATCTCTAATTTGCTTTTAAAAATTTTAATAGCGAGCCATAAAGATGGCCACTTTACCAATGCATGAATACTGAATTCCCCACGTCTCATACAGCAGCTTTTAAAATTAGCATTATTGACTGTGATGCATTTACCTGCTCCTCGATAGTTAATGAAAGGTTAATGGTGAAGTCAGAACACAAGCTTTTACTTAAAGCAAGTTTATCGATTGGACAACTTGTTCGTGAGGTAAAGATGTGCAGATGGGTGTATTTTAGAATGATGAAATATTGTCATATCAATTTCACGGAGCGACCCTGATATGCATGCAGTTAATAAATTAATCAATAGCCATGATGCATCTTATGTGTGTGTGTGTGTGTGTGTGTGTGTGTGTGTGGTGGGGGGGGGGGTCATCCGTTTTGTTGTTTTATACTATGATTCAAGACAAAGAAAAGCAACTGTGACCAGACAGACAAAAAAGATCCATTCATCTAACATATATCCTGGGACAATTCAGGAATGTATATTCACAAAACAAACATTACACACTGAACACACAGAATGTATATACAAATAAATACATCCGATCACTCTCAGTAACTTACAATATCGGAGGCTGAAAGAAGAAAATTGGTAACACTTTGAGGGGGTACAGATACTTAGTAGTAACTCAGTTACTACTGAAGTACAAATCATGAACAAATATAGTAGCCACTTCAGACAAAACATGCGTGACGATTCACTAATGATAAACAAACATGAGATCAGTATTTCACTTGCGTTATTCATCACCTTCTCCTTCAGTGGCATTCAGTAGTTCACAAAGGTTTATAGAATTAATAGATATAGTAACAAATGTAGTAATTGCTTGGGATAAATGAATTGTCACGATCCATTAATAATGAACAAACATAGCATCAGTATGCAACTAAAACTTAGTTTGTGGTAATAACATAATACTACATTATTTGTGTGTCCTCAAGTGAAGTGTTAGCCAAAAATTTAATCTGAGAGACTACCTGAAATTTCCCCTTCTACAGAATTACAAGTATATGTTACCACATAATTATGCAGCTTCTGATGTAGCTGATTATTACAAACAAATTTTTCATTGCAATATAGTTTCCTGTGACATGGCAGTGATTATGACCTCCTATCAGTACTATCCCTTTCAGAACAGCTGTAGTCATTGTCTTGAAGCTGTTTGTTTCAAGCCGTGGTTTGTACACGTCCTCATCCATATGTACTTATCTGAAAAGGCCCTCAAAAATCCCACCCCAGCTACATCCTGCAGTGAGGAATAGCCCAGCTCTCTTTCCTAGTTATGAGCTAATATTAGCTCTGTCCTGTGAGTCCTTCAGTAGGGCCTTCATTAAAATCCACCCTCATACTCTTGACTAGCAGTCATCCACAGAAATTCTCCATTAATACAGTCCAGTCAAAAGCCTAGACACACCAGGGTTGCCAAATGTCGTAGTTAACACGTTAACACGTGGGATGAATTTTAACTTAATGACGCGTTGTTATTGTTTTTTTTTCATCGTGTTAAGGCACAATCGCACAGCTTACCATGGATTTTGAGGTTACGACACTTCCATATCTGTCTGAGCAAAAGGACGGTTTGGACACAGCATGCGCAAGAACACGTTTTATGTGTTTATTTACGATACTTGATGAAGTCAGAAAACAAGAAGAAAACGATAAATCCTTTAATGACAAAACAAAGTCCTTTGCTTTTTTTATCACTCACTACAATACACATTACAAATGTATTTTTTTTTAAAAAATAATGAATTTCATTCCATTGTTGGGAACAGCGAGTGCATAAAACACGAATCTTCAAATTTCACCCTAAAAGGTATTCGTATATATATATATATATATATTAAAACATATATACATACATAAATACATACAAACTTTCTTATCCCTTCTGCTGCTTGCCATATGTGTTTTATCAACAAATGCAAACTTGTACAATATAATGCTGCCTGATTGCAATTAAAAATAACTAATTATTGTTCACCTTGATGCTATAAATGCAACCTAACCTCTATCTATAGTTTACTTTCGCCCTACTGTTTCCCCTTCTTATTTCACTTTTTAACTTTGTGCTGTGATTAACTTGCTCATCCTTTTTCTCTTCTTTCCCTGGTGTTTACGTAGGTAACATTCCTGTCCCCACTCCCTGTGCAACATTGCGGTATTCAGTTGGATGATGGCAATAATAGCTCATATTACCTTGTTGTTTAATTTATCAGTCGTTCTTAAAGCTCTAATAAAATGAGCTTACTTACGTATTTTCCAAGGAGAATAAAAACAGAAGGTGGTGGAGATTTTATCGTCATGGTGTCGTGTGGGATTGGGAACAAAACGATAAAGTCTACTGCTATCTGCAGGCCACCTAGTAACATTAGCGTAACTTTCTGATATGCCTTCAATGTGGACCTGAAACCGTGATTACCATCCTCAACAAGATCGGGGGGACTTATCCCTCTTTATCCAATACATTGATATCAGTTGGCAGTACACAACACCCGTTAATTTGCCATTACGGATAGGGATGCCACCTCAGTCTTGTCAAATTACTGGAAACCCAGTCATCAACCAAAAATATCATACATAGCAACACCATTCCAAAGGTTTGCTTAGGTCTGTTCGTTAGGAAAATTATAATCCTACAGTACATGGCAGTGTAATCTCCAGTATTTTGGATGCATTGTTAACAGATTTACTCTTTTGTGTAATAGCTTATTCTATGTGATTCCATACCTTACATCTTGCGTTTTTACACAAAATAGTAATTTAAAAATGTATTGTATCAAGTAACCTGTAGTTGTATACTTAAGAATCAGAATCAGAATCAGAATAACTTTATTGTCATTGTAACAAGCACAATGAAATTATATGCAGTCCCTGTGTCGGACAGGTATGTACAAGAAATAAATAAGAGAGCTATGTAATACGGAAATATATATAAAAAAAGGGGAAGCTGCCATAGCTGAAAAAAAAGTACAAAAACATTATTCTGCAGTAATACTTCAACTAATACAATATCCACCAATCACTGTTTTACAACACCTGAATTGAATTGGTGATCTTTACATCTTGAAATGAATAAAATTTATTATAGCTGGACAGGTGGCAATCCTAGTTATGCAAGTGTGAGTGGGAATGAAAATTTATCTGTGCGGCTTTGTTTTTACCTGATTGGTTAATGGCTTTCATATGTGAAAGGGGGTCACACGCTCTAAGTTAGTCTGAGTTACATGCAGTCTGGCTTTGTGCAGTGTGCTTTAGTTACACTGCTGAGTGGAGAACGGGAGACAGCCAGTTGAAGACTTAATTTAGCAATCGATAAAAAAAAAAAATCATAGTTATATCTGTAACTGAGAAAAAGCCCATATTAATTCATATAATTATTGTTTGTTTACCTCCATAGACAGAGAGGGAACATGCCATCACTAAACAGAAAGAAATCCAAACATATGTACCACAATCGTCTGTCTGCAGTTTTTTCACTAGACCAAGCCCTCAACCCTGTCCCCCATCAAAATGCCCCCACATCGAACTTCTTCATCCCCAGGAATGACTGGATGGTTACAGTACTTACTTATATTAATATATTATTGAGTTGTTACATTTTGGTATTTATTAATTTAAGGAATATACCAAGTCAAGACTATTATACACTGCCAGGGAAAATCCTGTTATCAACTTTGATGTTGTGCACTTGAAAAATGTTTTAACAATAGCTAGCCACCACTTTATTTGTCTGACCAGCAACACATTTTCCTGAACATTGTAAACATTGTGAACATTGTGAACATAGGTGAACATAATTGCAATTAATCGCACGATTAATCACTTGGTTCATGCAGTTAATCATGAATGCCATTAATCAAATATTAAGACAAATCATATATCAAAGTGTGTGTGATAGCTCTTGGCAGACCTAGGCTTCAAGGCGGTTGAACCGACACGAGGCAGCTTTGCTCAAATGGGCTGCTCTTTTCAGCCCTTAAATGGACTGCATAAAAACAGCAAAAAAAAAAATAAATGAAATTCAGTGCTGTTAATTTAGAATTTTTAATAATGAGTCCAAAATATAGTGCTCCGAGAGCTTATAGTATAATAACTATGTACATGCAGGAGCATTAGTTTGATGGTTTGTATATTAAATTAAAAGGTCTTGATAGGAAATTTGACATGGAAAGTGTACAGTACAGGCTTGATAGTAATTTGTCCTGCAAAGTATACAGTACATTTTATTTACAAATTGGTAATAAAAAGCTTTTATATATTATCGTGCAGGCTAGCAGACTGTCATTCAGAGTGCAATATATTTAAGGCTAATGCTGATTATTCTTATGTCTGAACACAGTAAAATTTATACAAACTAGATCCCTTCAGACTTGTATTCTTTCTAAAGTTTAGTCAATTATTACTTAAAAGTTTTATGTGTGTTCTATCATATATTTTGTGCTGCAGACTTATGTGTACTTTTTGACTAGAAATGATTAGTGGGGGCATAAAGTGATATTTTTTTGATTGATTTCTTTATTATATTTATTTGGCAACAGATTACACAATTAATGCACACATACACATATAGATTCATATCACATTCATATTCCTATCATTGTGGGGACCGTACATTAATTTCTAAAAAAAAAAATCTGTCAATTTTTATGGAAGTTGTTACCAAATAAAACAAAGAAGCAGTCTTGTGTAAATTACAATGCCTGTGGAATTTTTTCTGATCTGTAGTGAGATTACTTTTGTCTTCTATTTAGGTTGTGACCTGGATTTTGCTTTTCCTGTATGAATTTCAGATGTGAGAGAGAGAAATAATATTAGAGATAACCCTTGTCACAAAAGGCCTCCTTTGCTTTGTAATACGTCAGTCACTGTGCAGCCAAACTAAGGTCTCCGGCATCACAAGATGCCACTGTAATGCAAGGCACATACTAATGCTGGGCACAGCCATAATGTTCTTTCAATGCTGGAAAGTAGCTTGCTTTGGCTGGATCTTGTAAGCACATTTTATTTTTCAATGTCGAATTAATGGAGGACAGGAATACTTCATTTTTTTCATTTAGAAACCTTCTGTGGACGTCAGAGTGTGAATAGACTGAATTCTTACCCAAAAAGCCATTTTGAGAGTTATTGATTTTATGTCAGAGGTAGCGACTGACTCACTGTTGCATTGATCCTCTTGATCTTAAGCTAATTTCTGGAAAATGCTGACATTTGACAAAATGAACAGAAGAGGGCACTTACAGAGCATATGATCGGCTTAACTGCAGGCATCTTTGCTGTAATTGTGGCTGTGAAAAGCCCAGCGTCAAGGTCCTGGTCTTCCCCGAAAGACCAGCTCCTCTAACAGAGAGTTAATGGGCAAACTTCTTAATAATAAAAATTGCACTGAGGAACTAAGTTTCATTTCCATCAGTCATTTTTTCAGGGTACAAGGAGATTTATAAATTGAACAATATTAGGAACATTAGGTATTAGGATGTTTTAGTCACTGAACCATTGTTAGTTCTGATCTCTGTTTCTGTGGCACTCTCCCAGTGCGGAATACACTTAGAAGTATAATTATGTTATTAAAATAATTTCCTCTTGCAGAACTCGTTAGTCTCCATATTAATTTGGAGATTATCAAAAATAACCATATTTTCATTTCTGCAAAACAATGTGTGTGCAAGTATGAATAATATCTTCCAAACTGCAATTCAAGGTCTTGGCTACCAGTTGTTACATTGGGACATTTTAAACAAATATTCATCCACATGTTGCTTATTTGTCATTTACAAATTCTTAAAATATAAATAGAAACCCAATAAAACATAACTAAGGCTCAAAACAAGAAATCAAAACAGAATAGAAGAAAATCACCAGACGCAGGAACTAGAAAAACTCATGCAAATGAAAATACTAGGAGCAAATACAAAAACCAAGGAGGTGGGATTCAAACATGGGACAGAGGGGTTTACAAACAGCCACATACAGTACTCAACAAGCTGAGCTATGCAGGCAACAGGGAGTTGGTGAAAACACAAAAGACTGCCAACACGAGGGACGGGATGACCAGCAACACCTGCTGGCCAAACAGGGAAGGGACACAGAGTGGGACAACAGGAGCTGACCCTGACAGACAACCCTTGTGTTGTTTCTTCTAGGATGACATGAGACTCTCACATGCCACAATCTTGGAAGGAAAAAGAATTCGACATTCCATAGGATATCTTGACAGAGCTGTGGAAAAAACATATCAGGAGGGCAAATGACAGATCTGCATGCTGATAAGATGAACAAGACAATGTGTGAGAAGCCCGATGCTGGAATGTGAGTTTCCTCGTATAAACAGGCAGGCAGTCCAAATGGCTACCAGGCCTCACGCGTCTGGACAGCACTTCTCAGCCTGCACTGGGCCGGTTCTTATCACAGGTTTTTCTTCAAATCAGTCTGGTCAACAGACTAAGTGCAATGGCAAAGTGATGATGTCGAGCGCTTCTGTAGTCTAAAACAAGGTATGGTGTAGTTAAAACAAGGTGAAAGAATTCATAAAATACAAAACAGACAAATTCGTTGGACAAAGCCAATACGTTTCTGTCTGGACTGTGAATGCTCCCTCCCTACCCAAACATCTGATATATTCCAAAATGTACTGCAGCTCTACCTGTGTGGGATATCTGTGTGTCTGTGTGTGAGTAGTCATGTGTATACTACATTATGGGAACCAAATGTCACCATAACATAATAAAAATTCTGTTATTTTGGCCTTGTGGGGACATTTCAGTCCCCACAAGGGGAAACTCAATTTAATAAAAATCTGTGACTGCAATCAAAAAGTTACAAATGCCAAAAGGCTCGTATCATGTTGGGTTACTTATGGTTAAGGTTAGGGCTGGGTGGGGGTTAAGGTTTTCATAGTTAGGATTAGGGTTATGCTCATAGAAATGAGTGGTGAGTCCCCACAAAGATATAGATAACTAATCTGTATGTGTGTGTGTGTGTGTGTGTGTGTGTGTGTGTGTGTGTCTCAGTGCCCTGCAACAGTTGGCATCCTGTCTGATGTAATTCCTCGCCTTGCACCCAAAGCTTCCAGGATAGGCTGCAAACATCTCATGACCCTGCATAGGATAAGTGGGAATGAAAAATGGATGGATGGATGGATGGACGGACAAATGGATGGATAGCCATAAGCATAGACAATGTAATTCTTCCTATAATTTACCATAAGCATACACTTAACAAAGTTATCATAAATGGAATATCATAAAAGACTATGAAGTGTTTTCAAAATCAATTGATTAGATTTTTTTGCTTCTGAAAGACCATCTAAACAATATCTTTCCTTGTATCAAGGAGGTATTGATGTATATTTTCACAGTCAGGAATAGAAACCTGAATTGTCCCTTCAGTTTTTTTTATCCACAGTAGTTTATCAGCTGCCTATAATTTTCTCTCAGTGAGGGCCAAACATACACACCAGCCCAAATGTCGTACAAAAATAATAATTCAACAACAAGGCAATATTTACTGTTTCCAAATCTATGTTTACGCAGCAGTTGTCACTGAAGGACAAAAAGGAAAATTGCTAATAATGACTGGTTTCAGCAAATGCGACACTTTTATGTAAATGTTTGGAGCGGGAATATGACATGGGGAAACAAAAGACTGTTTAGCGGAGACAACGGAGCGGTGCATTAGCGGGATCAATTAAACAGAACATCTCTTTAATAAACAGGCCGCAATGGAGTCACCATAGCAACAAGACTCCATGGTCACAGTAATTAATTATATATTTTAAAAGACACAAAGACCATATCTGTGAGCGCGAGTCTTCTTTAATTCAGCAAGATGACTCCTTAAGGATTTCATGTTTCGCTGACTCTCACGCACCATTCAGTCATGCCAGTTCAGAAAGTTACCTTGGCAAAAAGAAGCATGTTTTTGTCTAGTGTGTCGCTAAAAGCCATAGCGGCTAATGATGAAGAGCACTGGTGTATCTATTGATCATATCTCAAGCGTGCCTCATTCATTCTTTTGTTCACATTACACACTTGGATGATGGGAAAATTAGCACAGTATTGCTGTTAGAGGTAATGAAACCATTATGTCCTGCGGCAGTTGCACAGTCTGATAATGATTCCTCCATTTTCAAATTAATTAAAAAACACCTGAACAGTTGTATCCCCATAAATGTGTCTATATATATATCATACTATACACACAATGTAACAGAATAATAGTCACCCATCCATCATTCAGGGTCATTGCAGGCCTGCAGAACATGCCGGGCACTGCAGGGCACAAGATAGGGGCTCTGCCTCAACGGGTTGCCAGTCCTTCGCATGCAATCGTACGTCATCAAATTCATTCCGAGATGGCAGCTGGCCACCCTACGTATCTTTGGCCGGTGGCTGGAAGCCCGAGGGCCCGGAAGAAACGCATGCAAATACAAGCAGAACATGAAATCTCACAGAGTGTTTGTTCAGAACCCAAACACACAGGTCTGCAGGTGCAAGGATACTGCGCTAATCACCAGCTGTGATTCAAAACTAAGAAGAAGCTTGTTCACGTCTATGTGGTTTAGTCATTATTACTTTTAAATTCTTTTGTATTAATTTCTAGATACATTATGAAAGGCGGCTTCTTGGCGTTTCATATCTGTATGCCTTGTAGTTTGTACCTATACTGTGAACACTGAGAAACAGAATAGCATCAGTACTTAGTGACAGTGTTCCTTTGACCTGTATAAAAAAATGTGATATTTGGGAGAAATAGATGGAAAAGAAATTAGTGAGAACCCATTTTGTCCTCCTTCCTACGAAATGCTCAAAGTGCTGCTTATCTGACTGATCGTATAAGCTTAGATACCGGGAATCTGAAGGGGAACACGGCACGTGGACCAAATGGAGCCACGCGAGGCAATGGAAGGGGGCAGGAAAAGCATTTGTATTGAATTTGGGATACATCAAGACCAATTAGGAGCCTCGAAATGCAATTGCTGGTAATGTAATGTGGTGAGACACATGACTTCTCAGCATTTCTGACTCGTTAGACCAGAGCAATGCCTGTCAGGGCTGAGAGCTGAAAGATTAATCATCATATTCCCGAGGAGGCTAATGGTCTGGGCTGAGCTCCTGGGAAGCAAATCCACATAAGGACATACGGAACAAAGTCTGGGAGCAGCCAAAGCAGCCAAAATGGTCCTGTAATGCGCTCAGCATCGATTGGCCCATATGAGCGCGATGGTGATTTGCTTGGTGTCTTGTACGTTCTGCTTTCGCTGGATGGTCCACACTGAAGGAACTACACCTAGATGGAAGAAGGTCAGTTTATGTTACGAGTCTGCAGTCCTGGAATGCACGCTACCTCTTTGGGATGACAACAGCTAAATTATCAATTAAAGTTCACAGCAAGTTCATGTATTTACTGTATACTGTAAGATCTGAATTCATTGGAATGAACTGTACTAGGGAATACTATATGGATTTATGTACCCATTCCTACACTTCTAAGGATAGTCATAAAATGGTCAGCTATACAGTACATACACACACACACACAATATATATATATGTGTGTGTGTGTATGTGTGTGCGCGTGTGTGTATATATCTTCCATCCAGCATACCTACACATTAACACACTGCAGGCAGCTAAGGTACACAGTCAGAAAGCCACATGCTTTCAGACTACAGGAGGAAACCAGAGGTTTGTTTCCCAAAGGCTCCTGTGAGTGACTTACATGGTTGGGAGAACAGATTCATTTCACCCTGAGAGAAAACCCTAAATCCACACATGAGATAGGAATGGCATACGGCACAAAAGCCCCAGAAAACGGGACACTGGTGTTGCCTGCAACACCATAGCTAGTGATTTATGTCTTGACATCAATTTCTCCCTAAGAATGAATACCTTCAGCTCTTCCCTTTGCTTTATAAATGGGCTGTACATAAAGACAAAAGGTTCTCTGTATACAGGAGTGTCTACCAAGTCAGTGGCAGCAACAATGTCGTTCAGCACTTGGGCCAGAGGTCAAGCAGTGAGTGAACCTGACAGGTAACTTCACGTGCCTAATGGGAAGACTTTGTTGTGTTCTGAGTGTTGTCAGTGTGTCTAATTTGCATGCCACTTGTATGAAAGTCAGGAGGTTTTGGTCACAGAAAGGTTTGTCCAACTCCGAAGAACCGTCATTCCATTATTCTCAAGGTGGTGTCCTTTGCAGGCGTTAAAAAAATTAAGTTTGCGACTAATGAAGCTGAGATCGTGGAAACAAAATTACTATGATTTATAACAGTTTTTTGTATATAATGTGATTTACAACACTTTCAACCCAAGGGGGAATAATTAAAAAAAAAAAAAAACATTCAGGCAGTGGCCCAAATGGATTTTCAACTAGGCCCTAAACCTTTCAGAGTGCACCGATGTTGAATAGCTGTTAGTTGTTGCCATGCCAACCTTCGCCGGAGGAACGTTTAGCGGTAGACACATCACGAGAAAGCTTTGCCTGATATCTTCAACCTTTTTGCTCTGAAAAGATTCCAGCCTCCCGCACTTATTAAGAGCTAACAATCAGAGAGGGTGAGATACGCGATGTCCCCTCCATCAGCTGAAAGTGGACCATAAAATGGTCCCATTTCACTGCATTGGCAGATTAAAAAATATATGTACTTACATTGTAGGCTGCATGTAGAAACCCTCCCCTAGGTACACAGCTGGCAGTTATGGGGAGTTGCCTGGCTGACAGGTACAGAGGAAAACAGCTTTAAAAATGGCCTGATCGCATACACCTGCACCTGCAGGACACTGCCAATTTCAAGAGGGAGAAATCGTGTCTTTTAAGAAACGATTATCAAGCAGTCAAAATGGAACAAGGACACCTTCCAGTGTCCGACAAGGTGAATATCGAGCGAGGGGTGAGGCTTGATTTTCCAAACACTTGCACAGCAGTGCCGGAATGGCATTTGCAGTTGTGTTACGTAACGTGTGCATTCAGCAGCAATCCGCTGGCGTGTGCTATCAAATGGCCTGATGCTGTTGTTTAGAATCGTCTGTGTTGTGATCAGCTAAGGATTCGGGCAAATTCAGCATTTGAACGAATCATTTAAAAGATGAAACAAATGCTGTGATAGGAGTGATAGAGGAATGAGAACAAAGATCTTTAGCCGTGGATATTATAACATCAGAGAAAGACTAAGACGTGGACGGTGCAAAAAGGACTTTCCAGAACATGTCTACCGGCTTGCTTGCGAAAAAAAACTTCCCAGCTTCATCAGGTCTACACCATATTAGTACCGTGATAAAATTCCTGAACAAAAAACATTGTGTAATGACACCAAGTAGCAAAATATGCTGTTTACATTGTCGTTTTTTTGTTTTGATACGGACAATCCATTGTATGCTGGATATCAGAAGTGAGACGTTTCCGATCAGCAAGCCGAACATGCTTTGTTATCACCAAACCGCTTCTAGCTGTTCTTTGTCTTGCAAGAAGAAAGATAAGAAATGAAAATATGGCCATTTATGCGCCTGGAGGCCTTATCCTCTCTATTTGTCAACACATCATTAAGGAGCAGGAGAAAATAATTAGCTGTTTTCTTGCATCTGACTCATTGTGTCGGCAATTGCATTGTACGCCTGGGGTGATACAGGTGAAAATGTCGTCTGTTCTCATAACTCACAAGCTCATTTCCCTTTTCATTATGCCACAGAAAAACACAGGAAACGCCAGGAAACTAATCACCCAGCGAAAGATCAGTGACAGCTATTTCAATAAAAGTTTACTTAATGAGCCTCAATGACTTTGGCGATAAAATGAATCCTCACAACTTGACTGTCATTATGAAATAATAGACCTTAGTGGAAGAAACATCATCTACTTTATATAGTATGAAAACTAGCAAAGCAGTGACATAAAGGACGATTTTATCGAGAATATAATATTTGGATAATCTGAAAGGATTGTCTGACTTCTTTGTGAGGTATTATATGCTATTGATTGCATAAGTAGTTTTTCTGTCCTCTACGCTCTATCATCTGACCTGTGGGACTGGTTTTTAGACCCCTGCAGAAAAGCTGCCTTCCCCCGTTGGCCCCCCAGCTCGCATTGATTTATTCTCAAGCTCTGCGAGCGAGGTCTCGCTTTTAGAGGGCCGGGCGAGCGACACGCCGGCTCCTGAGGTGCCCGGGGGACTCGCTGCGTCCACAATAGCGCGAAGGATAAGATTTGATTTCACCTCCCACACTTTAAAAACAGCCGCGGCCCGGATGTTGTGCTCTCTCTCGCGCGCATGTGGCCTTCAGGCTGCTTTTGGGAGGCCTAAAAAGGACTGACAGCCAAAACGTGCGGTGAGGTGTGCAGATTAGGATCTGAAATGACATTAATTGTGAGCTCAGGTTACAACCTATTAAACAGTACAAAATATCGCTGCATATGTGTACGATTGAAAAGAATTTGAAGCAAAAATATTTAAATCTGAGTAAATCATAAAGAAAGTAACCATCCAGTTTGAAAGAAAATCTAATAATTATCACAGTATATATATAACTTCCCATATACATAATATTGTAAATGAATGTATTACTTATAGCTATGCTTGTAAAGTGTGGGTTCCTACCCAAGGTTTAAAAATGTACATGCACATTATCTGTCTATAATTACATATTTAGTTATATTAATGTATGATTATACTTTTCACCCATTAACACCATTAGTAACAAAACAGAAACTATGAAAAAGAGTCCAACCAATATTTTTCTTTGTAACTGCAATCACAGAAGCCTGCAGAGCCAAATGTGGAGATGGGAGAGTTTATTTGGAGAATCAGCAAACAGAGAACCGAGTCAGCAGGTAAGAATTTTGGTCGTGGTCACCGAAGCCAAGAGGCCAATAGCCGGGGGGGGGATAAGCCCAAGACGCATGTGAGACTAGAGAGGTGAGAACATGGGGAAAGTGTGAAGGGGTTCTGGAAGGAGGAGCTCGGGATCTGGACAGGGACGGAAGGTTAACGCTCGCCTGACACAGAGATGGCGCTCAGTGAGTTGCATAGAACAAATGATATGTACCGAGGAATAGACCAGGAAGATTTAAACAGGCAAGCGGCAGGCGATGATCATTAATTAGTTATGCTTGTTAACTCACATGGCCCATGCCATTACCATTGTACCAAAAATGTGAAAAATATGTCCTATTCAAAGATGTCATCTTGTGATTATTCATGCAAGGAGAAGTTCCACAGCTGTCTCAGTCTGGGACCCTACAGTAGCTGTAAGGGTCCTGACATGATATTTGGAGGTAATTATTTATTCATCAATTATTGACTATGGACATTTGCATTGAATGAAGAGCACAGATCAAACAGTGAAAAGACTCAAGCAGAGCTGTCTATGTCGGTCTTTGTATTTCCTCTCCTACTGTAGTGCCATGTCCCCGCCGGAAGAGCTGGTTGAGGCCGTGGGGGGAGACTGTGTTGAAGGTGTGGCTGTTTATATTGCTGCAGAGCTACTCAGATCTCTGATGCCCTGTGAAGGGCGTGAATTTCAGGCAGAGCGACTATCTTGTCATCCAATGACCCCGGATCTTCTTTGGTGGAAGCTTTTCTCCCCAAGTATAACCTCTGGCGTGCGGCATATTAGGGCACGAAGGGATCAGCTGATAGTCAGGCAGGTCACCTCCAGGGCACCATCAATCCAGCACTTTCCAGCGCATTCAAACATGTTTGTTTCCTGGACCTTCAGTTCTGGTGTCAGACACAGCATTTCCAGTGTTCAAACAAGAATAAGGAAAGAACTGGCTTTAACGTCAAAAGTATCGCTGTGGAATTCTGGTTGATACATTACTGTAAATGAATATATAATGAAGTAAAATTACTTATATACTTATTATATATAATTTCTAATTAAAAATCTTTTTAAAAATAGCCTGCTTATACTTAATATTTAATACTCATGTATTTAAATGCATTCCCAAAAACACTCAGAGACCAAACTGCAGTAAAACAATTTCCTGTGGCTGTTCTTCAGAATTCCTGGTACTGGGCTTTCTTCGGATTTTCTATGGCCTAACATAACTTCCTGAGTCTTTAATTGTCAAGATGATTGAGACTTCCAGTTAATTACCTAATCAGGTAGTGTTTTGAGTCTGATAAAGGAGCAATGATTCAAACAGATTCAGAATTGATGTGCACAAATAGTTTTTGTTTCTTTGTGTACATACAGTTAAAAATAACTCCGTCTGTATTACGCTGGATGAAATCGTAAAGCTCATAAACAGATATGGTTTAAAAAAATTGGTGTGTCGCACAGAGAGGTCTGGCAGCATGGTTGGGTCTTAGAGTACGACAGCTTCTCTCGCTTTGTTTCTTCCTGACATTTTCATCAAGGGTTCCCTTCTCATCTGTTCCTTTGTTCTTTTCTCTTAACACGACTGATCAAAGAGTGAGAGAGAGCGAGGGAGCTGCTGGACGCCTCTGGGAAAGCCCAGTGTCTCAGGGCCGGACCGCAGATAGATGTGGGCCTTATGGATGCCAGGTAAGCGGGTATCAACACTGTGTGCTGGTAACACTCTACCAAAGGAGTCTCCCAGAAATGGAAAATAATTGTGTCAGTCTGTAATTTCATTGATATAATTAAGAGCCCTGCTGAAAGGGGCCAGCTTTTTCCCTAAATCATTGGCAGCAGTTGATGTGGTCATTGTTGCAGACAGATATATATTGCACTTCAATCTAGGAAGAATCTGCAGGTGAGATCTACCAGGACATCTGGGACATGAACACATGCCTTAACAGAGCAGTGGACTAGGTGAGAGGAAAGATAGACACTCATTTTCTAGGTGGATGGGAGAATCGGTCTCGCATTTAAACACTACAAGCAAAACTGTGAAAATGTACAGCACCACCACAGTGATCACTGTCGACTCACCAAAAATTAGCCATGAAAATGATCTAGTGCCACTCTTCCCCCCCCCACCCCCAACCAACATATGCATGCAGGTAATTACTAGCAAGGTTCAAGACAGTTAAACCTGTTCATGTCTAAGTCACAGCGCCCTCTATGGACATACCGCAAAGGTCCGCACATGTGAAGCAGCCTGACGTGGATTTCCGACAGATATAGATATATATCAGCAAAATACTCATGAAAGTGTCCGTCATCTTTGTTATGCTGATTGATGACATGAACTGCAAGTTATCCATGTCGAATTCAATACCCACATTTGTCATGCTGAGAAACTCTTAACTAGGGCATCCCAGGGGAGTTTCTCAGAATTTTTAAGCACACGGAAAATCGAGTAGAAAAGCTTTTTTATGCAAACCATATGCACTGCATGTTAGAAACAGCGGGGCAAGAGATAATCAATTGGAGACAAGTGCAGACACATTTACATGCATGTAACAGTCAGATTACCTTGTAAACAGTCTGTAGTGTTTGCACATGACTCCAACGCATTTGATGTAGCTAATTTTAGGTTTATAATGGAATAATATATATTTCCTGTAAGATTTCTTTTGTGAGCATGAGTCTGAAAGCCAGATGCATGACAGTGGGCAACCTGGTAGAAATGATGTATCCCAAGTTCATCTCAAATTGTATCCAGTGCACAATTTTTTTAATCGGGCTAGTTACATCGTGGACTTTTATGCCGATGCACTGATGCGAATCCATTAATCTTACCAACCATATTTATCATGAATAAATGCAACAGACATCAGTATATTGAATTATTTGTATATAAACCCTTCATTGATCATCCATAACCGCACACCCAATACATGGTCATGTATTGTCCATCACATGAGACAGACTCACACACTATGGGCACCTTGCACCTAAACCCAGCCACCGGAATGCCTGCAGGAAGCCAGCACAAGCAAAATGCAAGCGCCACATGTGCGGTGTAGGAGTGGGAATCAAACCCAGTCACCCTCTGAGTTACCCTGCTCTCGCATTTTCACATACTCAATAATGTCATTTCTTTATAGGATTATTATTATGTTTTTAAATGTAGGTCATATGTGGTGGATTTTTGAAGAGTCTCCGAGTCTAGAGTAAGAGTGCGATTGGGCTTGGGCTATTTAAAAGTGTGTAATGGACAATGTTCGATACCTTGAGGTACCCCTAAAGAATCTGATAAATTTATACATACATATACAGGGCCCTCCACAATTATTGGCACCCCTTGTAAAGATTTGTAAAAAGGTTTAGAAAAAATCCACCTTTTTGTGAAGCAGCTCCATATCACATTGAAAAATTGAGAAAAATCCAACCTTTCATTAACATACATTTATTTGAAGAAAAACATATACTTCATTAAGAAATAATTATCTTTAACAAAAACATGTGTTCCACGATTATTGGCACCCCAGGAAATTAAATTGAACACAATGTTACTGAAGTATGTTTCCCCTGTAAATTGTACATCTTTGAGTTGAGTGGCGTGAATGAGAACCTTCAAGCTGTAATCCATGACTTCCTGGTTAACAGGGATACGAACAAACTTAAGCACCTGGAGTTTGCAAAACACTACTACAACTTAGACTGGATCCCAATTCAATGGTCTGATGAAACAAAAATGGACTTTGTAAAAATAAACATAAGGTGGGTTTGGCATTAAAAGAAGGATGGCTATAATGAAACGAACCTTATCCCAAATGCAAAATATGGTGGAGGTTCTGTGATGTTATGGGGCTGTTTTTCCTCCAAAGGCCCTGGAAACCTTGTCAGGTGAAAGTACATGGCACTATGGACTGCATGAAATATCAAGGCATTTTAAATCAAAATTTGGCTGCCTTTGCCAGGACATCAAACCTGGCTGTCATTGGATCTTCCAGCCGGACAGTGATCCTAATGTCCAAATCAACATAAAATTGGTTAGCTGACCACAGAATCAAGCTTCTGCCATGGCCATCTCACTCCCCTGACCTGAACCCCATTGAAAACCTGTGGGCTGAGCTGAAGAGGAGATGGAGTGTTCAGGAGATGGCTTAGGAGCCTGGATGATCTGGAGAGATTCTGTACAGAGGAATGGTCGCAGATGCCCTGCTCTGTATTCTCCAACCTTGTAAAATGTTATAGGAGAAGACTCAGTGCTGTTATACTGGCAAAGGGAGGTTGTACAAAATATTAAAAGCAGGAGTGCCAATAATTTAAAGATAATTATTCCTTGATGAAGGATTTGTTTTTCTTTCAATAAATGTATGTTAATGAAAGTTGGATTTTACTGAATTTTTCTGTGTGACATGGAGCTGCTTCACCAAAAGGTGGATTTTTTCTAACCCATTTTCCAATAATTGTGGAGGGCACTCTGTATATATA
>JAODKF010000046.1:4632243-4644863 GCA_026779585.1 Mormyrus proboscirostris | reverse complement strand
ATATGCAAAAACAAAAGACACAACTATAAATTTTCCACGGGACAACAATGACAGAAATTCTATTTAATTATTTCCCATGGCAACAGGACACAAAGGCTTGGGATGGATGCAGAGGGCTTGCTGGCCAAATCTGCCTCCTGCTTCCTGTTTCTCATGAATACGCAGCAGCACTTTTGATGTCTACTTCAGGGCGTAAGCCTACAAGGTAATTACATGCTTCCCAACACTCCAGTTAAGTGCACCAATAATACAGTGAGTGCATGCGCGCTCTAATCTGTTACCTTCAATCTAACAGAAGGCGTGGGGTAAAAACTACCAGAACCAGCGCTGCTATCTCGCATAATTCTATTCTTCGATGACTGATACTGATGGAAAATATGTGGATATAATAACTCAAGTAATAATTCCAAAGGGCAGCATGATATCTATGAAAAATCCTTATTTATACACATAAATAAGTGTACTTTCCATTCTCCAGTCTGATACACTACATTTAAGCATAAATAATATAATTTGCACTTTTGTCATTATTTTGCTCATAGATAACTTTTTTTCAAAAAGCTGAGGTAAGCAGCCAAAAGCACGTTGCTCATTTACTGACAGGAAATAATGCTTTAATCAATAAAGAGCGTCCTATCTCATGGTGTCATCTAGTGGTGATGTTGTCTAACTGCACGATCAGATCCGTGGTACAAGCAAATTGATTTCGCCTAACTAGGGAATCTCTTTAATCTACGCTCCACTTCTTTCCAAAATGGGTTCACGAGTCGGGTCAGCGACAGAACGATCTGACCCTGGGGGGAGGGGGGGGGGGGGTCACATGACCAGCTCTCCCCAAGATGCCTCACCATCTAGAGGGGCAGAATTAGGGGGAGGGGGCAGAAATAGGGGGACCCCCGCCAACACTGTAGGGTGTTCACGTCTTCAGTATTAAAGCCCATGTTAGGATAGCCTAGCAGACAGACCTTCAGTATGAATACTTAGACTCAAGATGGTCAAGGAAGGAGTAAAGAAAGAGAGAGCCTCCCTCCCTCTCAGTCTCCCCTTGAAAAAGAGATGGATGTGATGGTTATAGGGGGAGGGGTTATCATGGTTAGTCATGGTTAGTAACAACAACCCAGTCACACAGTTACAAACATATAGCTTCCTTTACTGCTCTGCTTGAATTTGCAGATGTTCCCATATCACAAAATAGAACAAACAAGAAAATAGTGGACAAACAACCACAATTAGAATGCTGTGTTTCTTTTGCTTGAATTCAGGCTATTTTGTTCCATTCTGTCAATTCTGTACTTACTAAATTAAATCATCATACTTAATAAGCATAATGGAAATTAAATGCAGTCAACTAAACTAATTTTTTAGTCTGCTTTTCCAGTCGAAGCTTCTTGTAATTAAAAGTCTTTTAACTTATTTTTTACAAATTTTCCTGTGAAATTAACCTGAGACCAATGATTTTATGCATGCAACCATGAAATTCAGTTCCCGATCTAGACCAAAAACAACAGATGAGGTGACTGACTAAATGAATAAGCAATCTATATAAGTTGTTCAGGGATTCATCACACGTGTGGTCAGAAGGTCACTGTGCCGCCTGTGAACGGGAGAACTGGGCGCCTCCATCCAGCAGCAAACGCGGCAGTTACTGCCTTTTAAGGTCAGTGATATGACACATAAATTATACCACTGGTTGACAAATTATGACAACAGTATATCATATTACAAACTTAAGTTATACCGATCAGTGTTAGAAATGGCAGCTGTAAATTTAAAAATACAAGAGCGGCTACATTTTGCATTTGTAAAAACATTGAACGTTGATTTGAATGCAACAGTGAAGGGAAGTTAAAAAAAAAATAAAAAATATGATTTCCTCGGAAATGCCTCAGCCACGTTGCGTTTGAATTATGATTATTGACACGAGCATTTAGGCTCACAAAGGCACTCGGCGGGGAGTGAGCAGGGCTCGTGGCAGGCTCGCGCCGGGTCCGGTGGCTCAGGGGGTATGACGCTGCGACGTTAGATGAAGCCAGATCAGAAGTAGCACATGCCGCTTAGGCGGAGCAGGGATGACACAGAGCACCATTCCTGGGGGGTTAAAAATAAATCCTCTGCACTGTATATGAACTCAGGCTGGCTAATGAGAAATAAACACCTGCAAGCGCGATGACTGGGGGATAACGACAGAAGCCCCGCGCAGCACAGGTTGAATTACGAAGCGGTGTTATTCTGAACCCCCAGCTCTGGTGACGTGAACCTCGACGGCTCGATATGACACGACATCCTTTGAGTCTCCGGGCTCGTATGACGAAATCCGCTGAAAGCGGGCGGCTGAGCTGTTTGCGGGCGACGCGCTTGACCGGCCGCGCCGAGTCGCTGCTGTGTGACGGGAAGATGGAAGGATAATTAGCGCTGCAGCCTTGTTTCTTCGAGTGCTGCGCTTTTGGGTTTTCAAGGAAGGAACAGAGTTTAAAGAAGTGAAGTTCTTTTTTTTTCTCCATATTGCCACATTAACGTATTCAAAGCCTTTCATGTGCTTGAATTCCTCCTTGGACTGTTTAATTTCAATAAGAATAATGAATCCATATACCTGACAGTGTCACATACATTTTTGTTGGCAGCTGAATGGATTAGACTTCAGCTGCATGGCTGGCTCAGGTGACAAAGTGAGAAGATGATTGCGTTCAGTGTCACTGCCACAGAAGCTTAATGACTGGAAGAGGCCTGGATGCCTCTCCTGAGAGGATATCCCCGCCGACACAAAGTAAACTCTCCATGTCGTACAGAGACCGGTGTCGCGGTGACAGATGGCTGGCGATGCTGCTGATGGCTGATGGAAATGTCACCGTCAGCTGGCAGAGCTCTGCACAAGCCTCGTGTGGACAGCGGGGCATGGAGAAGGAAAATTACATCATCATCGAGATGCTGCTCATGCTGTTGATCAGTCATCTGCCGCCAGCTCTAATCATCTAACCGTTTAACCAATGAATCTATAATTTCAGAAGAAATAATTCAGCCAACTGCGATGGGTTGACACCTCATCTTAGGTTGTTCACTTCCGTGCACCTATAGCATTCAGCATTGGCTCTGAATCCCCCACAACCCTGCATTGGACAACTATTTACAGAAAATGAGTGAATGAATCATTCCGACAACAAAAGTGCTCAACATAATCAAAAATAAGAAAAAAATAAGAATAATTTTTATGAATAATAAATTGCAACAGCGATACTGAAATGCTTATTTCATGTTTGCCAGAAACAGTCAGAAGGTTTAAACTACGACTCCCAAAATGCAGTGTGAGCAAAACTGGCCTTTCAGAGCAATCAAAGACTGAAGATATGGGATCGTTTGGCAGGCTGTGGAATGGCGTCTCCACTCGAGGAGAGTGATGTTGAGCCTTGACAAGGGCACCTGTGAGCTCACAAAAGCCACGTGTGATCCTTAATGCTCAAAAACTCACAGAAACTTGCAGCATGGTTCTGAAGGACAAGGCAGTGCCGTTCTCACTCAAAAGAACGCACAATTACTCACAGCTAGACAGTTGTTTATTGAGACTGTTATATTTAGTGTGAGTGTGCGTCCGAAAATCTTTTAGCCACATAATCCCTCTGAACAGCCAAAACACACTAATGGCTAAGTGGTTCAAATGGGAGCTGGAGATAAATGTTTGGAACCTGTCAGGTAAATATTATTGGTCGCTGTGAGCAGCTAATGCCATTTTAAAATCAATGGGGCAGGAACACAAGAGATACAAACGATACAAGCTAAAAGCAGCACAGTCACAAAGCCCAAGACAAATCTGATTAGCAGCCATTTGGGGTTTGGGGTGGGGGAGAGGTAGGATGAATAAAAGCAGCCTTCTGTTGTGGCAACCCTGCTTAACCTCTTGATTTTCTGGGTTCAAGTCCAATTAACCTTTAAGAGGAAGCAACAGACTTCCTACGAGTTGAGTCGATAGAGCGCAATAGTAATCATTTCATTTTCTGCATCATCAAAGGACAATGGCCCAACCTCGACTGGTTGGTGTCCCCCCAAAGAGAGCCATTTATCAAGGCTCTGGTTGAGCATCCTGGGTTGACAACAGCAATGTGAAATGTGCTCCAGTCGAAAACACAATAGCCCATCTGTGCCATGAATACAAGATGGAACCAAATGCAGTGCTAGTCCCCTCAGCAATGTGAAGTCACATGACCAGGCATAGTCAAGTGACTGTAGAGATTCAGATGTGTGATGTTCATGGTCAGGGCTATGTATTTGCAAGGATGGTTTTGAAAATATAAACACAAGCATAATTATTACTTAATATACTTAGGGTCAGAGTGAGCCAGGGGTCTATTCCGGAGAGTAAAGGGCACAAGGCAGGGGTACAACCTGGATGGATTTCCTGTGTATTACTTGAAATTTAACATGTAATATCTTAGGTATGTGGACATTCTTATGAGAAGTGGGGCAAAATGTCACAAATTTACTTTTGTAGATTTTGTAGATTTGATAATATCAGCTCCGCTAAGCCATAGTGGGGTGTATCAGTGATAGACTGATGACTGACCCAAGGGTCACAGCTGATAAATATTTGCAGGATCTAATTAAAACAAAAAAAAAGTGAAACTATTAATTTCATCCCAAATCCACTGGGTACAGATGTAAAAATGAAGGATTTCGGTCATTGGGGATTGGCGTGCATGTTTGAAAAGGTGTCATGGGACGTTGTGTGTGAAACATTCTGGAACTTTCAATTGAAAGGTCTCTATGGCACTTTTGAATTCTCACACCCTCTGTGACACTGGGTGCAGTAATGGAATACCCCCTCCTTCACACCTGTTCCAGTACCATGCAACTTCACACCTGTGTATCAATTCAGAGCAGCAATAGACGTACACAGGGGTTCCCCCCCCCCCCCACGACCAACCCAATGGCAAGAGCAGTTTAACAGAAAAATAATCCCAAATACAAATGAGACCAATGTCCACCCATTTCCAGATCAGGGGTGACATGTGGCAAGATGTTTTGGTGGGCTGATGTATGAAGCCACTGCCGGCCCCCTCAGCCCCCCCGGCCCCCCGGGCACTCACCCCCATAAAATGAAATGTGATTAAAACATGTCCATCTGTTCAGCTTTACGGGGGTCAGAAATGGACTTAGTTCCCTGATCACTGCCTCTTAGGAAAACAGACGCCCCCTGCTCCAGCTCTCTTGCAGGGGGGGCAGAGCTGCTCCTTCTCTGTCCTCTAACAATGCCCCCCCCCCCCCCCTTTAGGGAAGGGCCAGGGGGCCGGCAGACATGTCTCCCCTTTCTGATGCGACAAGGCCGGCATCTGCATATGGGTCGTGAGGGAGCCCTTAATCCCATTGTCTGCTGCAGGGGGACACGCGTCTGACACCATATAAACATTGCTTGAATGTTTGCCTCTTTATTTCCTGGTCCCATGTGACAGATGCTCTTTTATCTATTGGACTAATGCAGAGGTCTCAACACCCAGTGAGATTAAACAACATAGAGCACTGTGTTCGTAAGAGAATGAAATAAATCAATCATTTAATAAATCATCTTAACTTTTCTTTAGATATGCACTAAATTCTTAATTTGATATTACTAGATATTACTTTACTAATATTACTACAAAATTAATTCTTGAAAACAAGGCCCAGTACTAAAAAGAGTAGAGAGATATTTATATATACATATTTTTATTTTATCTCATGGATTAGCAAAAAGGAAATATTTCTTCTCATCCAGAATGTCAATAACAGATATAACACTTATATATAAAATAATGGTTAAATGAATAAAATATAATTCTAAATAACCTAGAATGAGTAATTAATTCAATGTATTTTGTTGTACAATTATTTGAATGCAATCCAGCTGGTTAATTAATTACTTTAAAGCTGTTATTTATGTACTATATAGTTAGCATCCCAATGTCCCTCCTGCTGGATAAACTTACTACAGGGTGGTTTTCAAGATTTATTCAGTATTATTACCAGTGCATCGGTGACGCTCCTAAAAAGCCAATGAAAGCCTATTAAAACATACTACAAATGACACTTTCTGGCCTGCCTTGCTCACACACAGTAGTTCTCTTGCTGTTTCCCGCATTTTACAGCCCCAAAGACCTGCTGCCAGTAGGATGGACTACAGAAACTATGCTGGTGGTCCTCCGCTACTCTAGGGAGACCCTACTGGCAGCTTATTAAAATGTAAACTAGTTCATGCTGTCCGGTTAGAAAAAAAAAAAAAAAAAAAACCAGTAACAAAAGCGAAAGCATCTGGTTCAGTGGCCTCCTTTCAGGTAAGATAACATTAGTTAAGATGTCTTTTTTAACCCTTCGACCTATGGGTCTCCCACAGTAAGATGAGTTATTTTCCCCATCGATCCAGACCAATTCTTAATAAAATAAAAACGCCTTTGATAAAGCACTTTCTCTTAGAGTGCCCTCTCGCAGTGACTCCTGACAGGAGGCTAGCGGTCTTCCAGAAAATCAACTTCCCGGTAGCTAATTTACAGAAACCACAAAGGCCAGGGGAGGTTCTTCCTGGAGCCCCCGGTGACCTCTGCTTAGGCAGCAGATGACATCTGACCTGGCTCTGAAATCTATCAAAAGATTTCAATTAAACGCTGGCGTCCTTCTGGCAGGTGGATCTCTGGCTACGTTTGACCTCACCACGGCGGGAAGGAGTGACGGCCCGTCCTGAATGACGGCAGAGGCGCGATCCCGCCAATATCACTCTCCCCGTCATCTCGACCGAGGTCAGCCAAGAGGAAAATGAAAATTCATGCAATCTTTTGTGCGGGTGTCAGCTGCCCTCTTCTTCACACTGGTGAAGTTTGGTTAAACCTGTGGCCCAATGTTTATTTGTAGTAGAACTTATCGTGAGTATTATATGTGATCACATTGTCAACACCAACAATAAGTACCTAAGTATTTTCTGGTTTAGGGAGTCACAATAAAATAATATAGAGCATGATTAATTTAGAGGACAAGTATCTCAGTTGTGTTCGGTGATGTAATTTTGACTGGATGGGGGATGTACTCTCTCAGATCTGCTACAGTGATCCAACCATTTTCAAATCACTTGTCCATAACAGGTTTGCTGGGTCTCCGGTGCTGATTTTAATCATGATTTGCAAAATAACTCCATTTTCCCTATTGAGCTCATGGCTCTGTGGATTCAGTGGCCATTCTCGGAACTCCATTTGGCATTGTCATCCAGCTTGCTGAAATAGGTACAAACAGAGGAAGTCCAGTTCCTCGTCTGAGGTTGGCAGAAGGAGCTGACATTCTGTTTTTTCTTGTTTCAGGAGCCTGTTGGCATTCAGATAAGGTCCAAATCCAGGAACGGTGGCTTCCTTTCACATGGCCTCATCCCCCCTCGCTCAGCTGCAGTCCGGGCTGTTTGGGGGCTCTTCCCAAAGTCTGGCACGTCCTCTCTGAGGATCCATACTCCCATCTCCCTATTCCCCCAGTATGTGTTGCCCAGTTTGCGATAATACTGCTAACAGACATTTCCTTCATGTCAAGATCATTAGATAAACAAACATTTCTGTCGTGTTATCAGTGTGTTTGTTTACTCTTTTTCTCAAGATTGGTGGCCAATGAAATCTTCTCTTATTCTATATACATCTGTCAACAATATACATATATTTTATTAATAGAACCATACGAAAAAACACAGATGCACATACTTTCTCAGATTAACTTTCACTCACATGCCCTCTCTTTACGTACCTGACCCCAAGACTTTGCTCAGATTATTGATCTCCAGTTGTTGTCATTCTTTTAAAAATAAATCATAAACAAGCCACTTTCCATACTGCAACCAGCTGAAAGTCCCTGAACGCAGTTCATCAGTGAGCTGAAAATAACCGTGGACAACATATCAACCAAGCCAGACAGGAAGTCATGTGAGTACATGATTAAGACTCTTAATTACAGCTTTTTAAAATTTTCTTTGCACATCCACATACTGTAGACATAGCAAAGATAAACCACAGCCAAAACTGGACTATTCTATATCCATTGTTACTCGTGCTTGTTACACTTAGGAATAGAGAATAGAATAGTGGCACTCTATCCCAATGGAGAGAGCGGGCAGCTTTCAACCACATCTTGCTCTCCATGAGAGACACACATAGACAGTATTCAATGATGAGACTGGAGAGTCCAGTGTCCAGCGCTTCTGGTGAAGGGGTGTTTGGGGCCGTACTCAGGGGTGTAAAGGTGATATGAGTACCATGCAAACTGCAGGGCTTGAACCCATGATGTTTTGCACATGAAGTACACAACACCATTACGCATATTATGCCTTTGTGTGTGTTTGCGTGTGTGTGTGTGTGTGTGTGTGTGTGTGTGTGTGTGTGTGTGCGTGCGTGTGCGTGTGCACGTGTGTGCGTGTGCGTGTGCGCGTGTGTGTGTGTGTGTGCGTGCGTGCGTGCGTGTGCGTGCGTGCGTGCGTGCGTGCGTGTGCGTGTGCGCGCGTGCGCGCGTGTGTGCGTGTGCGTGTGCGCGTGCGCGTGTGTGTGTGTGTGTGAGTTACGTGTATATTACATTGTGGGAACCAAGTGTCTCCACAATTTGATAAATATAAAAACCTGTTATACTGACTTTGTGGGTACTGAATTTTTCCAGTTCCCAAAAGAGGAAACTCAATTTTATAAAAATCATCCAACGATTTTGTATAACCGCGTACCCTATTCAGGGTTACAGGAGGTGCGGAGCCAATCCCAGAGGCTATAGGCACAAGGCAGGAAACAACTCAGGATGGGGCACCAACCCATCACAGGGCACACTCACACACTATGATTCACACCTATGGGCAATTGGGTAACTCCAATCAGCCTTGACATATTGTTGGACCATAGGGGGAAACCAGAGTACCCAGAGGCAACATGGGAGGTCACACATGGATTCTTTGCAGAGATTCGAACCCTGGTTCCAGAGGTGTGAAGAAACAGTGATATCGACTGCATTACCGTGCCACCTTACTGCAATCAAAAAAGCAAAAATGTCAAAAGCCTTGAATTTTGTTTGGCTGCTTGTGGTCAAGGTTAGGGCTGAGTAGGGGTTAAGGTCCCCTGACTCTAACCCTAGCCCTGTGCTGGATAAACACTTAACAGCTGTACGGATGGATGAACGGATATGCATATTTCATAAAGTGAATTTATTACTTTAATGGGCTGTGTAATTCCATGCAATAGTAGTGCTCACTGTGATTTCAGCATATTTTAAAATGCATGACCTTTCAAAAGACATCAGGTATAAAATTATTAAAAACTTACAGATCTGAAGAAAGGTACGAAAAACCTACTGTATACTCCTGTGGATCTACCAAGTCATAAAAATTTGGAAGGTGCACCACAGAAGCCGTGCTGTGCCTCAGTCAGACCGGCCCTCAACAAAATGCAGCCTGGCACAGTAAACGGGCAGGAAACCGTAACGACAACAATGGCATCGTAAACGCTACGGAGTTCCATCCCTATGGTGAGGAACCTGCATCCCTTAAAAGTATGTGGGGTATTTCACAAACACAATCCTTCTTAAACTCAACGTCTACATGCCTCAACCATCACAAAAAATGTGGTACATTAAGATCAAAGTTCTCTTATAAGCCCTTGTTTTTGAAGCCGGTCACAAATTTCATCCCAGGAATGGTAGAATAATTCAGTCAGGATCTAAGCCGATAGGTCTGATCGACGTCAATATGTGCACTATTGGCTTATTACTGACATTGCATGCAATGTACATTCAAGTTTTACAATGATATTCTGAATAAAATACCAATCTGAAAATGTGCCAATTTTCAAAGCAAAACACTGTAGTGAGGGTCGGAATTCTTCTGCCACGTCGTACTGTCAGATGTAACTCTAAATAAATCATTAAATTCATAGTAATTATTGAGGAGGACATCAGGTGTGTTGTTTAATTGTTTCTTCATCATCTCCTTTTAATGTGGATAAAGCTCACAGCAGGGAGACAGTTACACCTACATTTAGCAGATTGCATAACAATCCAGTTTTTTCTTGACGCTCCTTTGAAGTTCATCCAAGGAAGGGGATTGCGGGCAATTGGGCAGCAGGCGCGGAAAAACGACGGAGTTCCATTCTGACAGGATTTTCTGCTTCATTTGCCCGTCGGTGCTCATCAGTACCCCACACGCCACCCTAGGCGACACAAACTAGCGGAATGGCCGAAAGCCACGAGGGCCGCCCCCAGGACCCAAAGCCCGCACTTGACAGCCTACCTACAAGGGCGCTGTCAATATTCCCAATCAAGCTTCTTTAGCCTGTTCCCCTAGGTGGCTTTTGCCAGATGAAAGGAAAAGCCCCCCCCCCATCTACTAGGTTGTGTCGGCAAGATGGATTCTGGGGGAGTTTTAAAAGTAACAATGGCCCTGCCTGTGGGACACTTGTAATTATTGTCCAAGGCAGCCGCTCCTCCTGCTGTGGGGACTTTGTCTGCCAACGCGACCCCAGGCTGGGTGGCCGGCTCCAGGTCGCGGCTTGACAAACCGTGCCTCTTCGATCGGGGTCTCCGTTGACGGCGTGGCCTTTGTGTGCCGGGCGACGCGGGCAGCCCTCCTCCGGGGCATGGCAGATTGAACTTGTCAGGCGGCGTTAAACAATGGCACCGGAGACTTGACCTTGGCAGGACGCGGCGCCCTCCGGTGGCTAATTCAATCTGCGCTTTAATCAATGAGAGTAATTCCTCGTTTGTTTAAGGCTAATAAGGGGGAGGCCTGGCGAGGCTTTGAAACGATGGCACATGACCCAACCCGCTGCCTCCGCTGAAGCACCACCCCCCTGCCCCCACGTCACAGCTAGTGGGCAGGCTGGGGGGGGGGCGCCATGAATGTACCAGGCTTGTCTCCCTCCATTACGGCAGAGTGACGTTTTAACTGATATACTCTGCGTCCGATGAACCGGCATCCTGAAAATTCAGCACTTAACGTATTCGAGGAGTTTAAACCCAGGGTCAGCCAGACATATTTATCTCTGAGGAGAATCACTCAAGTTGCCGTGAAGAGGGCGACGTAAAATAAAACAGCCACCATCGGCGTTACGGAAAGTGGAGAACGGTGCAAGTTCAAGGTCTTAACTGATTGGCCAGCTGGCCTTAATCACACTCCATCTCCTCGGCCAATCATAGTGATTAAATACGTCAGTCTCCTGTATGACTCTTCCACTGCTTCTAAGTCACAAGAGTCAAACTCAGCACTTTCTTTGTACACCAAACATGCAACAGAACAAAGGCTTTTCTTTTTTCCCCATGAGATCAATTTGATGCTTCTGTGAAAAGAGCAAGAGAGTGAATTAAAATTGTTTTTCTCAGTGGTTGGTTTTTGTTCCAACTTTGCACTTAATTAATTGGATTTGCTGCAGCTTCTTTTCAAATAGCCATCTGGACGAAGGAGGTTTCCTGAAGACAGTTCATTTGGGAAGGACGTGCAAATGAAAGTTGAAGCTGATGAATGAAAACTTCATTACGTTTATTGAAATTGTTCCTGCCTGCTTTACTGTTCACTTTATTAGCAAAGCTAATAGTCAAGTTAAATACTAAAGTGTGACATTAATTAATGTAAGAAAAAAAAAACCATAAAGACTTATAAACACAGCTAATGTCCAATCAGAAAATCCCAGCAGAGATGGTGCATGTTAACATCAGGATGTGATTTTCTGAGCTTCACCTTGTGTCTATCCTACCTTCCCAAGAGCCAGAAATTAATTTTTGTCCTCTGTAGAGGACATTATGTTTTTGTTCACATCTCTCTTACTATAAAAACCACTCAATTAAGTCCTGTTGTCCCATAAATAGGACGGTTGGCTCTTTTAGATGACATCACATGGGTAGGGGATGTGACCTTGCCAACTTCCTCTTCCTGTCAAATCAATATTTTAAATAAAATTGAAAAACTTGTTTTTCCCCTGGGTCACATGAGGCTAGACTGTCATTAGTTATATTGAAATCAGAGTATTATGAAGCAAATCCAGGTACGACGGGCTATTGCAGCAGCCTGTCTAATGGAACTAAGCAGCAGAAAATGCAGCATCAATGGACAGAAATCCAGGCCTTGCTGCTTCACCAACCTGAACTGCTATGAAAAATTGTGTTTATTCTGCACATGGATGGACCAGTTTCTACAGTATACTAGCAAACTGGTTTCTTCTCTACACAGGTGGGTCTTTCTGGTATACAGCACTGTGCAAAAGTCACAGGCAGTCCAAAGAAATGTTTAAAGCTGTTTATCTGGGTCGCAAGTGCACTTTGGCTTAGAACAAAAAACACAATTTAACATTAGAATATATGCAAATTAAGAGTAACACAACAAAAACTAGTAATAATTTCTTCTTTTTTCTAAAAAGTTACTGATATCTAGTTGGATGGCCAGATGAACACCGCTTCAGTTCCAAAACCTCTCCTCAGGGGCACCTCAGCCATTCCAGGATTTTGTTAAATTTCACCTACAGCTCAATTAATTAATTAAATAAATTGGTTTAAAAAGTCAGTGACAGATTGACTAGCCGTATGAGGTGTGTTAGAGGCCTAGTCAAAAAATACATGGCTGTACTGGATGGTTGCTGCAAATACTGGGGTGATTTTAGCAGAGGTTCTGAAAT
>JAODKF010000046.1:4621911-4632143 GCA_026779585.1 Mormyrus proboscirostris | reverse complement strand
AAATGGCTAAGCTGACACACTTTGACAGGCATAATATCATAGTTTTACACCAACATGAGGATAATTTAAACATCATTCTCTTCGCCTGCCTAAGACTTTTGCACAGTACTGTGCATACTATTGAAATAGATTGCACTGAACTTGGATGAATCAGTTTAGATTCCACACTGATAAACCAATTTGATTACACATAGATGGACCAGTGGACACTCTTTACTGCCCTGTTGAATATAATATAAATATCAAATCCAGCAGTACAAGATGGCCATTATTATCCATTATTCCTATGACGGTTTCTATGACGAAATCTATTAATTTTTTTTTAGATGCAATTAACCCAGATTATCGTTCCATATCTGCTAATTATTGAGCAGGCCAGTCACCTAAATTAGTAATTGATTTAAGATCTTTACCCATGACACGTCTCATAAAAAAATGTACAATCTCAGAAGCATGCAGGTGAAACATCACCACCATTTCCTGCCGCCTTCCTTGGGGAGGTGATGGAGAGAAACTTCTGAGAGAGGGCGTGTCACAATACATTATGAGCGTGTGATCTTACCAGAGCCCGACTCCCTGGTTGTTCACAGTGACAGATGCGGATCACTTAGTGCGGATATATGAACTGCTTAGTGTTTGCCCTAAACCCACATAAAACCCCTCCATCTCTGATCCCGTTTGCCCGGAATGGAAGGTAGGTTGACATAAGTGAGCAATGCTAAAATTTTACTTTTTTCCTCCATTATTGATTCACGGTTATTATGCTCTTAGGTTGATAGTCTGTGTGAGCAAGTGAGATAAACAGTGCACTATTTTGGTTTATTTTTAACATATATCTATCATAACTGCATATACAGCAGCACCATTTGTCTTTATAACACTGCCCTGTCTTTGTAAAAAAACAACGGTGTGTTTGACTCTTTTCAATATAAAATATTCTTCTTCTTCTTTGCAGAGTAGCATATAGAAATACTACATAGTGCAGGCCTTTCAAACAGATTTAAAATAATGTTTGTAAGTATGGAGGGAGTCAGGAGACAGAGCAGGAGGTGGGGAGGGGAGCCGGCTGAACCCGCGAGGGCCAGTTCAGGATCAAAGCAGACACATTATTCTTTGCAACCAAAGTCATCTCTTTGTATCGTAGCCCCAGTAAAAAGAATTATTGATTTTTACAAGTCTTGTTCTTAAAGAGTCGTTCTGGCTAAAATCCATATCTGCATTTCGTCATTTAGCTGTTAGAATAGATTAAAAATTTTATCAGATGCTTTCTCATCTGTTTGTGTCTCTGTAGGACCGTGTGCACCCGGCTTCCACAGTTCCGCCGGAGGGTGAACAGCAGGAGCGAGGTCGTGTCAGGGAAGGACTCACCCGTTACATAGCAGTGGTGGAGCTCTGTGTGGGATCTGGTTGGAGATGCAACCGGCTGTTCTTTACCTGAGAGGAGAGACACGGGGCTGCAACTTACTGCTAGTAAAGTGGGACTAAAAAACAAGCACTTTGAGCCAGCTAATGATGCAGGGGATATCAGAG
This sequence comes from Mormyrus proboscirostris, assembly GCA_026779585.1. NCBI lineage: Eukaryota > Metazoa > Chordata > Actinopteri > Osteoglossiformes > Mormyridae > Mormyrus > Mormyrus proboscirostris. Next base: position 4,630,613 of record JAODKF010000046.1, on the reverse strand, counting down.
GAACACAAAGTGATCAGATACTATAGCACATGTATACAAGTTAGGATTTGCTTGTTTATTTTTACTTTCAATAAATTTTGTTTAAATGTCACAGCCCACCCTTCTATCCAGCAATTCCAAGAAACGCGCAGTTCAACTGTGAATAGTTAACAACGAACAGAAACAGTAATAGCAAAAATATTTTCAAATTTCTTGTAGAAGGTTGTGTTTCCATAGCCATTGGTCTCCGTGGTGGAAATCCCATAAATCGTCATTTAACTTTGTAAGTCAAAACATCTACAAAGCAGGGCTTTCCCCAGCACAACCTGGCTGAGATTTTATTTTTATTTGGAATTTAGCACAGAGCCAGGCAATGCAAGGGGTGAGGCAGACTCCATAGTCAGCGTTAATCCACTGTAAGGTGCATCAGGTGAAATGTGCCAGACCTGAAGATGTAGCTGTACAAACCAGAGACAGAGAGCAAAGGTCATTCTTTTCACTGTATCCCCCCCATTGCTCTTTGCACAGGCCTCCAAGGCAGTGCCGTTACTGCCAGAGTCTCCGGTAAACAGCACATCCAGTCTGATGGTCGTATATGATCAGGAACAAACTTGACTGAAATCACCTTCTGTGTTTTGTATGTCTGTACGGTCAGTCCTGCTACAGCACACCTAATATGTGTCTGAAAAACCTCACGTTCACTCAAATCACGGATAGAAATATTCGCATTCAATGGGAAAAACAGGGTTAGGGGAAAGCAACCTCAAAATGAAATTCATTAAAAAGTGTGGGGGAGATGGCCAGTAACATAATTATCTGCATTTTAAATAAAAAATAACAATGAATTAATAAATTATATCATAAATATCTCCTATTGGTCTAATGAGTCTCAAGAGAATTGCCAAGAACGTGCCAAACTGGCTAACTTGTCAATAGCAGAGAGCTGGGAACAGCGAGTCACAGCCGTCATGCAGCTGGGCATGAGCACAGCACACATACTGTACGACAGATCATGCGGCTTGCGGAGGGTCCCTGAAGGCTATATGGCTACAGGCAAGTGAATTTCAAAAGGTCGTTGTGTGTTTTTATGTGTTAATTGTTAAAAAAGACTTTAACCTGTGCAATGTGTGGATGTACAAAAATTTGATTATTTTCTATTTGAAAACCAGTTCGACCAATTGACTGGAAAGGACTGGTGAGTCATCATTGACGGTGGTTTTTGAGTTTCCATTGACTGGGGTCTTTGCGACCACATAGACATCGATTTTGACTCCCAATTGATAGGAGTTTTGATTTTCCACTGATAGGTGTTTTTGGTCCCCATTGACGTGAATTCTGGGTCTCCGTTGATAGGGGTCTTTGTTTCCCCACAGTTCCACGCAGTTCACGGCTCAGTCCGGCCTTCCTTCCTATAAAATGGCATTCCCAGCATTCCCAGTATTCCCAGCATTCCTAGCATCATCCATTTAATTAGAGCTTTGTCAGCTTTTTTGTTTTTCTTCTCACAGAGATCTGTCTGCAGTTCATATCATATGTTTTTATATACTTATATGTATAATGTACTTCTTTTGTAGAAAAACAGGCACGGAAGGTACATCACAATGTCCTTTTGGAGATCGGCAACATGAAACGCGGGGGCTGCCTTTGTAGCCTGCGAGCCAGAAGCCAAATTACCGTCGTGGAGATTGCGAGGCAGCGGCACGATGAATGGAGCACGGCTCGGATGCTCACGTAGCCCTCCACATGAAAAAAGGCCAGCCTCTTCAGACTCCTCTCTCCCTGGCCCGTGTCATGCTCTGCGGCCTTGAAGTCCTCGCAGAGCGTATCTGCCACCCATATTTATTTATTTGTTTGTCCATTTATTTATTTATTTCTCCGGTTTCACGGATCGTCGGCTGTTTACTATAAAGCCGACGTAGCCTGAAGAGATGTAGGCAGGAGATGTTTTATCTCTTGTCGGGGCCCGTTTCAATTAAATTAATGGATCCATTCAGCTTCCTCTTCCACCCTTTCAGCCGCTGCTGCAGCGAATACATTAAAAAGATCTTGTGCCTTAAGATGGTGCATCATGGTATTAGGCAGGGCTCTCATTTTACCCCCAACTTCTACTTTTGCGAGTAAATCAAGTAATTAATGAGATCTCAGCTCAATGGGGCACTTCATCAGTATGTTGTAGAGGGGACACAACATTAGGTGGAAAAAAAATGTATTTCTGCTTTTATCTTAGTGTGCGTGCAGCATTTCCTTTTCTGCTCAAATGCAGAGTTCCAGTAAAGCTTCAAATATTTGCCTTTTTGCATAATTAGTGCTGTTTTCGAGTCGAGGGAAAAAAAAAAGACCAAATGGATTGGCAGGCCACAAATTTCCAGCAAATTGCAAGAATAATTTTCTAATGGAAAGAGGGGGTATTTGTTATTTGTTTATGTGAGTCTCGCTCCTGCCTGCTCCTTCCACTGTAGTGATTGCAGTTGACATTTGAACCAGAGAAAGACAGTAACAATGCGCGTTAAAATTATACCAAAAACTACCTGCATACAGAAGAGGACAAATACACTACGCAATAGCGCAGATCGTATGGAGTACAAGTCTAGCTGATATATGCAGTAATAAATAATTATCTTACCCTTTTTACAAAACATGCATTTCATATATATGTGTGTGTGTGTGTATATATCACAAGGAAGGAAGCACTATGTGTTGCAAAAGGCTGCACTGAGTGGCAGCTAAGCATTTACTGCAAAAGGAGTTGATCAGTTCTCATCCCGCCATAAATATTTCATTGTGTGTGTATTTTAATACTCCTTTGGCAGCACAGAAGCAGCAGATAAGGTCCTGTGTGTCAATAGGCATCACCGCTTTCAGGACATCGGCTTTCTGTCTTTTTTGCTTTCTGACGGGAACAAAAGGTGTGACCTGCGTTTTGCACCCATTTACGGCAACACCTCCAAAAACAGCATGTCAATCTACTGAAAATAGAGGAAGTTCTGTCCACATGAGAATGCTTTTCTTTCTGAAGCATACTGGCAACAGTACCTGATTCACACCTTCAACTAAAGCCACGTCACTGTTTCCATCCTCTCCTGCCCAAATTCCTTTATTCCAGAAATAGAAGTGGCAGTCAAAATCCAAAAACAAGCTTAAATATTTTCATATGGATCACAGCAGTGACCTTGAGAGTCACAGGGGTGAAAGGTCCCATGTCAGTGATAAGGGATATGTAAAATGCTGGCTGGAAACAGCTGGATGGTATGAAATCATTTGGCTACAGCTAATTGGACACCTGAAGGAAAACAAACTGTTGGAAGACTTGGCTGACAATGACTTTCTCTGTATCAGCCTGTGAAACAAACACACAACACATTTTTGTATTTTAAGTCAGTAATCTGTGGCAGGTTACAACAAAAGCCTTTAGCACTATTTACAATTCTTCAAAATTCTACCATAGATTGTCAGTCCAACTGGGAATTTACCAGATCACCAATCCCATTTCACATGTCCCCAGACTCACATATAGCCCATGCCCTCACTACTGCTCCCCATCTTCTTTGGCCGCTTGCTGACATATCACGCCGCACTGCATCTTTCTTCAATTCCCACTAATGGTTTCTCTCTCCCTAGTTAAAACCACTTCCTTCTCTCTCTTTGTCGATAAGGGCAGCCATGGGCTGTTCCTGATGGAGACAGCTGTTGCTCTAGCAACCCCATGAACATTAAAGACCCGGCCAGAAAAGGCAAAACAACCGGGTTGAACCTTGCTGAATGCACCCTACAGCAAATGGTACGCCCATCTCCTCCATCATCCTCTCTCCTGGATGTCCTGGGCTTTCTTCGTTATCGTCCGTGTGCTGGCCCTCGAGGAGACGCCAGGCAGGGCACTGAGTACCCAGAGCCTCACTCTGGCGTTCCAAGTCGCTCAAGATGAAAGATGCTACACAAAGACACGTGTGTTGCTTTTTTCTTCCTGCCCAGAAATGCAGGCTTTGACTGGAAAAAGCCCATATGCGGGCCTCATACTCACTGTAGATTAAAGACCATACAAAATACACAGGTGTGCACTCTGCTTGTCCATCAACCCTGAACAAAGACAGGAAGGAGGAAAAAGGAATTAGGAAAAGCAACCCCTGCTTTCCATCCTGAACATATTGTCAATAAATCTCTCCTGTTCACCTGGTTGATGGCTGCAACCATTAACCGATATTTTTGTCTCACGGCTCCAGCATGGAGCTAAAGCAGCGAGGGGGCGAGTTTCAGAAGAGAGAACGTGTATAATTCCAAGAGCACCGTCAGCCGATTATTGACGTTCCACGCTGGCCGTTCTCTCTGCGAGTATAAGGTGTCGGGGGTTCTGAAGGTTGGCGCCAAGCTCAATCCTCTTAGCACCACAAACCAGAATTAATTGCAAATCAATCAAACAAAGTACAACGGATCAGTAAACCAGTTAGGAATTTTATCTTCTCATTCAGTCTCCTCTACTTCACTTTCACCATTTTTTGCTTTGTTAATATTTCTGTGAAGGCGATGCTTTTCGATATGCGCAGCAGGACTTTTAAACGCTTAAAAATCTGTAAAATGTGGCACTCAGCCAATCAGTCAGATGTGTGAATGAACTGGCTGTGATAAATGAACTTGTGCCTAAAGTTGTGTAGCCACCACACAAGGTGGAAAGGCAGGGAGATCACCAGAAATGTATAAATCCTGTTTTATTAAATTATGGAAAATATTACAATGAGTTTTATACAAGGAACGGCTTAAATAATAAAGATACAGGAAAAACCGGCATCATACACTGAACCACTTCCCTTGAGGGGATCTCGGGAAATTTTAAAATCTAATATGTAAGTATTTTATTTAATTCTCTAATTAGATTATCAGAAGTGCATATATGTGATTAATTTTGAATTACTTAACCAACCTTGGAGTATATAATGCATTCCTAATATATAGGATTTTTTGTGTGACTTGTCAAGCTGTGTTTTAACAATACTACTAATAGCATATAAACCACGCATAAAGACAGAATACTGTACCATATTATTAAATCCTTTACATCCAGTCTTTGAATACTGCCATTTTCTTTCAAAACCATAAGAGGTGTTTAGAATGAAATGTCAAAATCATATAAATATATAGTTATGCAAATTGTACACTTGTAATAAGATTACAAGTACAGATATTAGGTAGAAAATTAAATATTATATAGATATTTAATTCTATTGTAAAGATTATTAATATTATACACAGGTTATTTTATATATAAAGTTAGATAATATTAAAAATAATATAATTATTATGATTGTACAGACAAGACTGATAATCCACAGTAGCCTAATGTTCTTAGTGGTATTTCTGCAGTCCAGTGCTCAGGACAGTGAAGCTTTCTGAAGCTGAGCTGCGCAGCCCTCTGGGATGCTAAAGCTGACCGGCGCCTTGCCATGCAGCTCCTGAGTGCAGAGCCGTGGGGGTGGGGGGGGGCTGCCAGGCGTAGGCCTCCCCCCCCGCCAAACCGATCCTGTTACAGAAGGTGCTCAGGAATCCTGAGCGACACCCTGGCCGTCGCCTGGACACCCTAGAAGCGGCTGCTGGGAATTCCCGCGAGGGTGGGGGCGCTTTTCTGGCTCCGGCCCATCATCACAGCTGTCTGATCTAGCAGCTTTGGCCCGGACACTGTCCCTGGCTCCAAGCCCTCTCTCTGCGACGGCTGGACAGACACATGAAACTCTCACTGTCCTCTCCAGTCACAGCACACGCTTTGTTTATAACTCAATACACTCTAATGCAGTACGATAAACTGCTTTCGGCCTGCTAACATCTGCAGAGATATAATAATATTAATATAACAATAACAATAAATAAATATTTTATCATTATTGTTATCATTATCATCATTATCATCCTTGCTGCTGTTGCTATTATCATGTTTTCATGATGTGAATGAACTTTAGTAAAATTTCCATCATATATACTGCAAATATTACAGACCTTTGAACAATTGTAATGATTTAAAATATTAACAAGAAAACCGATCAATCAATCAGTATCAAGGACCATTTACTCAATTTTCAATAGAGATACTGGAAAAACAGAATTTCCAAAGTATTAAAGTCACCTGTTCATGAGCCGGGTTCATACAGTAATTATAAGGTAAAGAGACTATGGTGAGACGACAGGAAATCACTGGATCTTCGTGCCCAGCCTGCTGGCCGCCTTCGTGTTACACACTGCAGGTAATCACTGGATCTTCGTGCCCAGCCTGCTGGCCGCCTTCGTGTTACACACTGCAGGTAATCAGCTGACCGCCAAGGTTTCCTGAGCAATTTTCAAAGTGCCAGTTCAGGATACGACACTGTGTACAGATATTATCTCTATACTGAATGTTAATTTGTCAAGGCCCTTCCTTGCTTTGAAACTCGGTTCTAAGTACTAACTTTAATACAGTTACTCAGCACTTTTATCTAAAGCAATAAAAAATGGAAAGCAGGGTCAGATTAAGGCCATTTGCTGAAAGCCTTAATGCTGAAATCACTCTGCTGGGATTTGAACCGGTGACCTTCTGACCACAGGCCACCAACATAAAAGATTTACTACAGGTAGGTAACTGAATGAGCACCACATATGAAAGTATGAAAAGGAAAGCTGACTAGCTGATCTGCAATACGCTTATGTACTGGACTGATTCCATCTATGGATTGATGAATGGGTAGTTCCCGCTACCTTAACAATTCCCTGACTAACCAACAAGATAATATCCTTGGTGTATTACTAAACAGGATTTGATGCTATTCGATTTTTTATCTTATTTTTTATTACACACCGTAGGCAGAATTTGATGTTTTCACTTGGATTGGCAAAAAACCCCATATCCTGCTCACCTTATGTTTTAATATGTAGTAGTATTGATCCCACAGGAAATGCCAAAAGAACTTCTGGGGAGGGTGACTGTCTCCTGCTAACCCCCCCCCCCCCACACCCCAACTCCATCCATGTTACGCAAACTGTCCTCTTCAAGCTGCAACTGCAACTCGCATTCTGGTAAAGCTGAGCGCAGAAATGGATGTGGGTCCAGCAGGTGGTGAGTTTTAATGGAGCGTGATGCTTTTAATCAAGTACAAACCGCAATGTTGCCTGTAAGGCTCTCGTACCCTTACCAAAGATGTATATTTCTGACCTGTCCACTGACCCTTGACTTAAAACAATTAAGACTCACAGTCTTTCTGTCACCTACAGAATAAATCTTTGTTACAATTAATAAACTTCACCATAATATTGATGTTTGTATTGATCGTTTTATACCAAATAATTATCTATTTAAAACTGGCTGGAAAAAGAATCAGGCTGTCAAAAAAAAAATCTATTTTAACACATTTTTATCATATTTGATTGTGTAGGCATCAGTTCACATGATAGATCGATAGAATCGATCACAATGACCCTATCAAATTAAGATGTAATATATTACAGTAATTACTGTATTATTTGTTTATTCTGTAAGTCTTGATTGTGAAATGTATATAAGCTTCATTGTTGTTACAAGGTCAGTTAACTTAAGGTGTTTCAGTGGAAGTGGGTATAACAATCAGCTAATTGAATGACAGTGTAATCAAATTTGAGCTTCTTAGACAACCCATGGACAGTCACTAAATGATCTTTATTTTTAATAATTAATTTTGTGCCACATAAATAGCTAACCAATGATCCATTATACATCTACACATAAGAATGGCTGTTTGCATCACTTTGTACCTAAATGTCTCTATCCGTGAGCAGACATTCCAGCCGAGAAATTATACTGCTAGAACCTTCCTTGCATTCCCACACATCGCAAGAAGATTTCCAGAAAGAACTTAGTTAGAAAGGCCAGAAAGAAATCCACCTAGTGTGACAGTACTCTGCCTAGCTGTGCTGTATTATGACCTGATTAGCCCAGCTGCAAAGAGATAAAAAAAATTAAACAAATATGATGGGTCATTACCCGAATCTTGTAGCAGAGACAAGAGCACGAGTTACCAGAACAGCAATGAGCTGCTGGGCAGAGACAGAGATCACCAAGGCAGCTGTTGGGCTGATGGAGGCCTCTCGCTGTCAGATCAAAGGGCCATCAAACCCATATACAAATGCATCTTACTCGATTATTTTGCTTGTACATCACCTAAATGAAGGGCTTCTACAATGTAAAGGTTGTGTTGTCTTTAGCCTTGGATAGTCAATCAGACATGAAATGAAAACATAGCTACATCTATAAAGGCATTTAAGAAGATGATGCTGTCCTACAATTTGAGGCCTTTGATGAACATTTTTCTATTGTCTCCATTTGGCTGCACCTCAGTTGAAGCCACCCGAGATGAGGGAATATAAATAGGGTAAAATGACAGAGTACTTTGTTATGATTCACGTGCTTCCCTGGACATTTTTCAGCATTTAAAAGTCAATTTGCGTCTCCATTGTGACATTTGTCTTTCATGGCATGGCATGAAAACGCGGACGTGTCTTATGGTGAGGAACTGCAGGAGCAGGATCCACAGTGAAGCCTGACTAATGACAACAATGAATTCTGGGTATTTTCCTCTGCCCCACAAGACAAACATAAATGACAAGGTTTATCCAAGCACTCACATTTCAATGCCTCAGAACCAGAACACGTAACAAAAACAATATATATATATATATATATATATATATATATATATATGTACCCTCAAGGGTCTGCCATTTGTACCCTTAGCTGT
>JAODKF010000046.1:4594546-4605584 GCA_026779585.1 Mormyrus proboscirostris | reverse complement strand
TTGCTTCCGGGATAGGCTCCGGACCCCCCGCGACCCATTAGGATTAAGCGGGTTGGAAAATGGATGGATGGATGGAAATTTTGTCTCCTTTGTGAATTCTTAGAGACCAGTAACTGGAATGTCTCATTAAATAATATACATCTTACTTACTATTACTAATACTCTTTCTATCCTATTAAATCTTAAAACTACTAAATAATAGAATTCTTATTACCATTTTAATGCACAGAAGAGAAGACACTGACAGGGCACGGATACTTAGTAGTAACTCAGTTATTACTGAAGCACAAAATCATAAACAAATGATGAATAAATCCAGTTGCTCTTTTAGATAAAAGATACATCATGTTTCACTAACAAACAAATATTACATCAGTATTTCATGCGTTATTTATGGCTTTAGTTGATCCTTCAGTAGTTCCTTCAGTGGTTCACAAAGGTTTGCATAATTAAAAGATATAGTAACATGTGAAGGAACAGCTTGAGATAAAACATGTGTCTCAATTCATTAATGATGAATTAACATGAGATCAGTATGCAACTAAGACTTAGTTTATGTTTAATTAATACAGCACCCGTTATAATAATAAAATGCAGGAGGCATGAAGACGAGTGATGTGAGTGGTAGCGTGTTTGTGAGAGACGGCTGAGGTGTCAGCCCAGGGATATGCAAGTATAAAACAATAGTAGGCCACCTGAGTCAGCTTCAGTTAATGTCCAGCTTTTACTTATTTAATTCGGAGAGAGCCTGTAACTTGTATGTACACGACATAGGGATATGTCTCTCTGTCCATCCATCCATTCTACATAACCATATTCATTCATCCCGGTCCATCACAGGTCTACCCCAGGAAGCACCAGGGGATTCTCTGGATAGACTCCCGGTCCATCACAGGTCTATCCCAGGAAACACCAGGGGATTCTCTGGATAGACTCCAGGTCCATCACAGAGCCTCCCCCAGGAAGCACCAGGGGTTTCTCAGGATAGACTGCCGGTCCATTGCAGGTCTACTTGGGGGTAAAACAGGAACTGTTCATCTTCCACAAGTTAATGTGACCTATGAACTGGCCTTCAGTCTTTTTCTCATAACTGGTGCTGTTTCCATAGATTGTTTCTTTGTTAAAATAATAATCATGCCATCTTACGAAAGATCTTTATTGTAGTCAACTGTCAGTGTTATCATTCAGTATTAATAAGGTAGATAGAATATAAATATTTGTGAGAGCAGAGGGACATTGCATTGTGTTTTAATATTGTTTTGGATATAAGTGACTAGTGAGGTGGAGGGATCATATGCTTTATTTGAGCATGGATCATCACTGAGAGTAAGAGTGTTCCAGCTGTCTGTAGGGAAACGGACCCCCCCGGATCTACTTTCATCCCACCTCACCCATATGGTGTCTGCCTGGGTCACGACACTGAGGTCAGTGACAGAGTAACAGATCCTTCCTGAGATGACTCTGGCCAGGCCACTCTCCAGATTGACAACACCGATCTGGCTCAAGGAGGTACAGCTACAAAAAGAGATTAGGTTTGGTGGGGGCACAGATTGTGCGGGGTAGGGGGTGAACCTCCTGGCTTTCTGGGTACTGCGAGGGAACTTTGCCAGAAGCGTCACTGAATAATATCAGTAGCACTGCTTTGCTTTAAATTCATAGTTCTCATGAAACATCGCAGATTCGTTACTCATAGATTCATAGACACCTATGCTAAATATATAATCAGAAACATATGACAGATTGCTTGTGCAAAAGTTGCAGTCTTCAAATAACGTTTCTATAAGCTAGCTAAAATACTTAAATAGCAGCTAAATACAAACATATATATATCATCAAAATGCCCTGTCAGCTTAGCTAGAGTGACTGTATGTTGGTAAATAAACTTTAGCCGCTGCTACAATTTTTTCTCTGATGTTTACCGATCCTTTTAACGATTCAGATGTGTCCATTGTTTCCACAGGGCAAAGGTCCCTTTGAAAAAATCAATTTTATTTTGACTTGATTATAGTTCAGATTTACCACACAGTACCACTTGTTCACATTTATAAAAGATACAGATATACAAAATGATAAAGTGACCAAATTTTATTCCTAAGTATGAATTTAGATCGATATTTTTTTATCCTGTCGGTTGCATGGGGCAATCTCCATTTCAATGTTAATCTTTATCCAATAATGCCTCGTTTTCAAAAGCTGCATTCACAAAGGTATGTATGTTTCACAGAGATACAATGAAACAGTCAGTTTTCCTAACTCTTTTTTCAACCTGCTGATTGTTTATCCATTTAAGTTAAAGCGTACACAGAGCATAAAATACCAATGTATCATGGAAATCAACAATTCGGACCTGATAAAGGTCAGACTGATATTTTAATTGGAAATGATTTTTATTCACACGTTACATTAGTGGACAGCGTTTCAGGATATAATGACTGTGAAATTGTTTAACTAATATTGGTCACCCCATAGGCAGACAAGGCACTGTGGTGTGATTGTCTGTTTAGCTGAAGATCCTTCCAGAAGGTGAGTCTCAGATCTAATTAGTCGCCTTCGAATCGTCACCATGCAAATAGTTCACATGCAGCTGCCCTCTGCCCTCCAGCTGTGAAGTTGTCCTTACCCATTGCCACGTTTACCCATTTCCCTATGTCAGAAGACCTCTCTATTGAAATCTCTGCTGTGTTTTCTCTCTCATTCTGGATGACTTTCTTGGCCGTAGCGATGCCACTAATTGTTTGTGATTCCAGCGTTACCCCTAATCAGGCACCATTTAAGTGCCTGAAGTGTTTCCTCTCACTCCAAATTGCTTTTTAAATCAGTTTCTCACTCATACTATGTACAGGCCTGGATGCATTGTATAAAAAAAAAAGTTAATAATGAAAAAGCCAGTGTGAAATGCATATTAATCACAAGCAGAATGTTAAGCCCACTGTACTGTATCATAATTCATACTGAGAGAAGAAAACTCACATAAACACGTCAGCTTTTCATTGGCTTTTATTTCCAACGCTGGCGGTCAACTTCAGCTCTTTTTATTAATTACTTGTCTCTTAGGGAAAGTCACAGGTTTGGAATTATGGGTGCATGGCAACACAAATCTCCCCCGGCAACGGGTTCTGGGATTCAAGCCATGTCTTTGAAGCTGACACTGGACAGAGATTCCCTCCGGCAAAGTGCTTCAACCTGTTGCCTTTCAATAACAGCATCCCTTATGTCTTTATTTTGATGCGGCCTATTTATTTGCACATGATGAATAGTTGCTGGAAATTGGTGGAGAAATCAACAAGATGATTGATGTTGTTTTTTTGCAATTAGTGTGAATAAATTACATGTGTAACAATTAACACATTACAACTTTAATTTCTCAGTAGCACTATTAGCAGTCTAACTACAGTCTAGTTATAGTTTACGGTCAGTGTATGATCCAAGCTGCCTTTATCATATGAACTTACTGTCAGTAATTCTGCAGTTACGTAATACTGTCCTCAAACACCATAGCCAGAAACATATTTCTCTTGTGTCATGTTAAAAATTCTTCTGAATGTGATGGCCCTCTTTCCTAATCTGTCAAGCTTGGACAATACTGATACAGATTTATGCATTCAAACAATGCCAGGTGATACAGTGGAAATATAAAGCATTTAAAAACATCTGAACATTGCATTTTAAGTTTAGTTTGTCCATTCATTCATCCATCCATCTACCAGCCACTTATCCAGTTCAGGGTTCAAGTCAAGTCAAGTTTATTTATAAAGCACATTTAGACATTAATGTTAATTCAGGGTACTGTACAACAAAGGGAATTAAAGCGAACAAGACATACAAAAATATGGAAAGAGTCAAATGCCATGTAACAAAAATAAAAGTTTTAGGACATGATTCTAAAATGATGATGCATAATAGGGAACATTTAAATAAAACATGTAAACAGTGATGAAGACAGGTCAATGATGATAGAAATTAAAACTACTGAAACTATTAACATATTAAAAACTAAAAACCTCAAGCAGACCCAAATGGTAAGTAGTAAATATGAGTTTTAAGCCATAATTTGGTGATGCATGGAGAATGAGGAAGATGGAGTGGCAGGCTGTTCCACAATCTGGGGCTGGCAACAGAAAAATGCATGATCACCTGAAGGATTGACAGAAAGATTTTATTAGAGGATCTAAGCAAATGAAGAGTGGAATGAGAATAGAGGAGACTGGAAAGGTATGAAGGTGCCAGACTATGTAGGGCTTCAAAAACAAATAATAAAACATTAAAAATCAGCTCGAAATTTAACAAGAAGCCAATGCAGCTAGACGTGTTCCCACGGGTCAAATGAAAGCAGAAAGTTGTTGAAAAAACAAAATATTTCTCCCTATGTTTGTCATAACAACACTTTGAACCCCTCCGGCAGAAAAGCATCTTCCTTTTGCCGGGTCAGGAAAATTTAGCCAGCGATGACCTCAGGGAGGATGGGATTTTGCGAACACAATCGCACAGTTGTGTGCTGCCTGTAGCCGAGCACAATAATAGTTAGCGAAAGCCTTCAATTTGTGTGGTGCGTCTTTGCTGCCCCCTAATGGTGGTACGGAAGAGTGACCTAATTGGTAATGCTGCAGTGTCTCGCTTCTTTCTGGGTTCAGATCCAAGCCGCCTACGTGTGTCTCCATGTTCTCCCCACATCTGCGCGGTTTTCCTCCATCTTCTCCAGTTTCCTCCCGCAGTGCAAAAACATGTGGTTTGGTGAATCGCTGCCTTTAAATTGCCCATAGTGTATACTCTCTGCCTTATCCCCTGTGTTTCCAGGGATAAGACTCAAAGCTCACTGTGACCTTGGACTGGATAAGGAGTCATGATAGTCTGATAGATATGAAATCGATTGATGTTTACTGGGTATGTTGAGAAAGCTAACTATGTACAATAGAATATATCAGAGGAGATACCTGCCTATTATAGTATATGTTGCACACAGTTTTTATACCAGGTCAGATCAGGTAAGGCTAGGGAGCATGCACTGGGACAGCGTGTTGCAGCACCAACCACATGACGAAACACTTCAAGATCCTGGCTGGTAACCCCCCCCCCAGGCAGTCACACGGTCCAGTCTCACCCTCCGGAAATGGCCATCCATCTGCCGCAGACAGGTGTTATATAGACGTCCCCTTGGCCCGGTCCAGCCACTCCAGTCCTCAGCAATGAGGATCCTGTGAGCTGGATCACCCTCAGGGAAATGTACCACATGGCCGTAGTGCCGTAAATGACGCTCCCTCACAATGCAGGTAAGGTGCCTCATTCGGGACTCCTCTAGCAACCGCTCATTTGACACAAAGTCAAACCAGCGGTATCCAAGGATTTTCAGAAGAGACGCAGCACCAAAGGAGTCTAGTCTTCGTCTCAGGTGACTATATAGCATCCATGTCTCACAACGATACAGCAGGACAGGGAGCACCAAGACTCTAAAGACTTGGACCTTCGTCCTCTTACAAAGATATTGGGAGCACCACACACCCCTTCCGAGGGACCTCATGACCCCCTATGCTCACCCAATCCATCTGCTGACTTCATACAGTAGGAAGAGTCACCAGAGACATGAATGTCGCTTCTGGGGTAAGTGAATCTCTCGACAAGGCCGACATCCACTCTCCAGACGGACACACTGCTGATGGCTGTGCCCAAGAGGTCATTAAAGGCCTGGATCGTGGTTTTTATCCAGGACACTCGCAAGCCCAGACACTCGGACTCCTCGCTCAGTCTCACGAGAGCCCTGATCAGAGCCTCCATTGATTCCGCGAAGATCATAGCATCGTCAGCAAAGTCAAGATCAGTGAATCTTTCCTCACCAACTGCTGGACCCCACAACCCTGCCCAACAGTCAGGTTCTGCCTCCACTCTGCCCAGGTAGACGCTCAAACACCAATCCTAGCCATTCTGTCTCTCAGTTGTGTCAGTTGTCTGCCAGACTGCAGCAACTCTCAGCTGGACCTTTTAATCTCAGCACCAGTTGATCAGCTGCTGTCCAGCAGGACTCTGATTAGCATGGTGTTAACTGAAGGGTGTCCCAGCGAATCTCTCCAGTCGTGGGATGAATGAAATATTACAGCTGCGCTTTGACATTGCCAATTACTAAGAGATTGTCCCATGTAACGTCCTTCTGTAATGTTATCTACATAATGAATCACATCACTAATGATGTGCCCCACCTCATCACAACCTGTGCTTTTCACAGCAAAAAAAAAAAAGTCTCTTTCTGTCAGCTTGTCATAATTCAAGCTTCAGTGCGCATGGGAGAGAATGAAGAATTAATTGCACACAGGACAGGAGTTACTCTCTGCTATGACTAATTCATGCAAACATGTCAGGGAAACAACCTTTGCTAATTCAATTTATGAGTTTAAAGCTTTTTAGTTGTGCCTTGTCCGCACATGTTTTCTGCAATGCCGGATGCTAACCTATGGGATTATGTGGATGCCCACCCTCCCCCTCCCAGCCCCCCCTCCGAAGCCAGAGCTATTGATTGATTAATTACTCTGCCGATGGACTAACAAATACTGACCTTTCGAAAGTCCAGCAGCACGTATCCCAAAGACTGTAATCAACATCGATCTTTTAATGGAACATCAAACCTGCACTTATCAAACATCATTGTGTCCTACAACAGCTCAGTTAAACTGGCATCGGATGCCCTAGCCTTCCAAAGACATAAACCAACAGCATGTAGTGAGGAATTTGGGCTCTTATTCTATCACAGACCTGTGATTGTCCACTAATATCCCATCTGTTTGAAGCTGTATTCCCACGTAGTCACAATTATTAGGCCAATTGCCCGAAATGAGTTTATCTTTACAAATACATTTTGCCATATTTGGCAAGCATGAGTTCATCAGCATTGTTGTTCCACGGTGGTTCAATGGTCATTTCCTGTAAGTATAGCATTTACATGTATTTGTATTTGGCAAATGCCTCGGTCCAAAGCAACGTACAGCCAGGCAAATAGCACATTACACACGATTATTACACGATGTGTCGAGGAGTCAACTAGGCATAAGTGTGGATGGGCTGAGTTTACAATGAATGCCCAGGTACAAGTGTAAGCAGAATCAGAGCGAGAGCCACAAAACAACATCCAGCCAAAGCAAGAACCTAATAAAACTACTATTCAGATCAGCAGAAAGTGCAACATTAAGAGAATTCCAGGAACATGGAGTGGCGTCAGGCTACTGAAGGTATTCCTGAAAGAGATAGGTCTTGAGACACCAAAATCAATCCAGGAGTCAGCCTGGCCTCATGAGAAAATTCTAGGTAAAGGTTTATGAGGATGTAACTTTACAACCCCCCCAACCCCCCACGGGAGGGAGGTAAGGAGAATAGCACAGAAATGGATCGCCCTGCCGCCTACGCACAACGAAACAGCGTGTAAGCCGTGCCAAGGGCTTCCGAGGGCAGAAGCAGGTCCCTCAGTGGATGCTGCCCACGTCGGGCCTAATGGGTCATGACAGAGAGCATAATGCAGCAGTAGATCCAGAGCAGGCAGGAGTAATGGGTCATAAATTCAGACCCTGGAGTAGAAGCTGTCAGAGCAAGGCAGGGAGCAGGGGGCCTAATGTTTTTCATCCATTTACTCCCCCCCGGGCTAAAAAGACATCATTGCGTGGGGTGCTGCCCTATGACCCCTTCCCCCCCACCACAACCACACTCTCTCTACCACCCCACAGTAAAACCCAGCCATCCGTGCTGAACGGATGCCGGCCTCTTTAATTAATCGCGGCATCGTGGCAGTGACCCGCACCCTTGCATTTCATCCGCTGGCTGCGGCCCAGGCTTCACATCAATACTGTCCGAAATGCTAAAAAAGGACCAAAGGCAGGCAGAGCCGACCCGATAATTAGCTGGAGGGAAGCCCCTCCCCGCGGATGTCACACCGGGCCTCGCTCCGCAGCCCCATAAAGCCATTGTTCTGGCCTCCTCGCCCCTCCTCGGTCTGACGGCCCGCGGCGCGTTCAGCTCCGCCTCACCTCCAGCGCCCAGAAAATCAGTGCAGTTCAGTTGCTTAGCAGACACATAAAAAGCCCAGAAAATAAAATCTGCTCAATGAAATGGCTCTAGCCTCCTTCCATTAGTGAAATGGAGTTTCCCCATTTTTAATCTGCTCTATCAAACAGAGCACAGTGTAGTTTTGCTATATGTACAGCAAAGAATAGCCAAGAATGAATTATTATTTTACCTACATTTCAAGAAAACAAATCTGTCAGGGGAAATGAAAGGAAAAATAAATACAGCACTTCTGAAATTATGACATATAATGCACCCTGCACATAACAATGCTGGAAGTTGCCCTGACACTGTGACTGGGTTTGACACAAGACAGATCTTTCAAGATTTTTTTTTTTTTTATTAAACCATGAAAAATAAAATTGCTAATTATATATTATTATGATATTATATACTAGCATGTACTGTATTGTTGCAAGTGAACAAAAATTATCTAAAGTAGATATCATTTCAGTCTTTTCTGGATTTTTGGCATCAAAACTACTCCTGTATCAGGTGTCTGAAAATGACAGGATGACATACACCAGCAGGACCCAATAGAGGGTCTTTACTATCAAATTCACCTGAGCTGCCTGGAAAATAATTAAAGTGTGACATGCATTTGGCAACAAAAGGACCGTGTCTCGCCATCAGAGCTGTGACGTCCATGTCCTATTTAATAGCACGTCCATTATGCAATTACATTCAAATTTACCAGAAGACACATGTTGGAGGAAATGGCTGGTGCTTTCCCAGAATTCCATTCATTTTGTCATGCAGCCTGTGATTGGTCAGATATCTAAATATCTGACAGTAGGACATAAAATATCTTCTTCATGCCTGCAAGTTAGTTTTGCATACACTTTTGAAGAAATATTTGTTTTGCATCTTACCATCGCATCCTTAACTGTATTTTTTTCTGCTCAAGGTGTTTTATTACAACTCAGCAATGGCTATCCTACACCCAGTATGACCACAGGCCACAAAGGCAAAATGAAGATCTAGTTATAAAACATTGAATATTGAAAATGAAGTATGGAATTTTTTAAGAAGATATCATATGGTGGAATTCCTGATTAGGATCCAAAATTGGCACACAATAACACGGAAGAGTATTTCAAAGCTTTGATTAAGTAATGCTATGAATACTTTAATTTAAATAACATACACTACAAATACTTAGGAAGAAGCAGGATCCATCAATTAATGTCCTAAATATTTCTTGGTGGTCTTGTAGACAGGAAGTGTTTCAGACAGACACCAGCCAAAGGTTTTACATCTGTGAGACCTGGCTGTCATCGTCGCAGCGTTTTCCGCGTGTGCCGCCGGGACGCTGAGGTTAATCCGCCACTGAGCCGCCTCGGGCCCCGGCGGCAGACGGCTGATTGATTTCGGCTCCCGCAGTCCAGGGAAAGGGGACCCCAGAGAATAACCCTTGGGATCGGCTTGCGCTCTGATCGATGCCGCAGGTGCCGATGTCCAGACCGCAGGACCCCCTAGTGCACCCCTGTCGCCAAATGCTTCTGCAGTATCCCTGCTACACTGAGGAAGGAGGAGTCTGAAATCAGGATGTATCCATATGCTTATCTACTTCCTACCGACACATCTGCAGCCACCCTTCAGTGGGGATCTGTCAGCGTCTACACTCTCAGAAAATTCAGCTACAAATAAAACAGTCCGATTACGTCACTAAAGCAACTTGAGCGTTGAGCATACGCTTTTAATAAAGTTTCTTCCTTTCGAAGAGGTCAGGAAACTTCTGAGATCGATCTTGGACTAAAACCAGTAGACTTGGTGATTCAGCAGAACATAAAGTGGAAAGTCTTTCTTTGAAAGGCCCTTTAAAGACTAAACGATTAAAACAAAGTTTTCAAAAGCATACATTTTGTAGCGTTTCGACAGACTCTCAATGACAACTATGAATGGAAATCTGGGTAAGTATGACCACAGTCATTAGTCTACATGTAGGTTAATTATATATACAATAAATAGAGTCAGTGTAATATGTTTACATTGAGTAAATAAATTAGCTCTGGTGCATCAGTTTACTGAACCTAATCTGAAAACTCGAAAAAATGAATTGCTGTGCAAACAATACTATCACAATTTTATTAACTATAAATCAATGCAATTCAGTTTTCTGTGTCAATATTATGATTAAATGACGAAAGATTGGAGTATTGGCTTATTTAGTCCAGCTTGTCAATATTCAAATGATTTTGCTTTTCAAATCAATTAATTACTTCTGGTTTTCAGTTTCACTGTACTAATGATTCCTTTTCGAAATGAACAGTTACCAGTCCTGCAGTACCAGTCCTGAAGTCCAAGCTTAACTTAGTATTTGCTTTCTGAACCGTTTCTATGTTGACAGTGGCGCTCATGTGGGTGACAGGCACAAATAAATACTGCCATCTTCTGGGAAGGACTATTAATTGCATGCTCCATTTCATCCTTCCATAAAATAACCCATCTCCCATAACCCAGGACAAGATACCAGCTACATTTCAATAACCGTAAATTCTCTTTTGCTGTCTTGTATAGGAGTGTTTTTCAGCTGTTGGGAGATCAGTGGGTCACAGAGAGTATGGTTTAAACTTTCGTCATTTTTTGTTGTGGTTTTACTGACCATTGTCAGTGGGTTAAACCAGTCGAGAACCTCTGCAGTATAGTGTTTCAGCTCATAGTATTATTTAGCTAGTATAACAGATTAGGACAGGCTATCTAAATATATGGCTTGTGGATTAATGATTGTGGTGAAGCTCTGTAAGCATCAGAGAAACCTACCCTTATGGATACTGTAGCTCCATGAGGTGTGGAGGACAAGACGACGACAAAGAGACAGAGAAGGAAGGACACTCAATGACCAACTAACTGTGAAACCAACACACAGGCAGGCACTTAAATATGTACAAGACGAAGCTCAATAAGAGACAGGTGTGGGCAGTTAAACACTAAGAACTAGGAACACTGAACAGGTGAGGGCAATGAACAGACATCAAAACATTCAAAACACCAGGGAATA